>JAJQKJ010001873.1:0-105000 GCA_029574335.1 Rana kukunoris | reverse complement strand
ACATCTCCCCTTTTGGCAGGGGACTAACCCAGTAGGAGACACCAGATGGGTTGTCTCTGAATTTAGTCAGTAGTTCCAGTCCCCCAATGCCGGTATCCATACAGTACCCCAAATCACTTGCTCCAAACCGAGCATTACTCACCCCGCCATCCTCTGCCTCTCTCAGGGAACACGTCTGCTGCTGGGGAGAGGCCTGGACTAGCCCTTCTCCTTGGAGTTCTTTCAGCCGCTGGAGAGATGACAGGGTGGCTGGGCTCAGTCCATCATGCTGTTGGGGATCTGGGCCAACTGGCCACCATTTATGGGGTATACCAGTGGAGACTGAAGTCCCATCCACTGGTGTGAGGTGAAAATCCCCCAGTGCTTGCAAAGAAAAGCCAACATCCTCCTGTTTCAGTCCTGTACCATTTTCTGGGGTTGTGCCAGTGGAGACTGAAGTCCCATCCACTACCCCAGGAACCCCTTCTTCTGTTAGGTGAAAGCAGAGGCCCGGGGCACTCTGCTCTGTTGCCAGCTCTTCCGCTGGGTTGCTGTGAGTGGAGACCACAGTCCCATCCACCGATATCCACTCAAGCTGTAGTGGGGTGCAGCCGCCAGTAGCATCCTGTCCTGCTGCCAGTGATTCAGCTGGGAGTAAGAGCTTTACCACCTCAGCTGGTTGCTGGGGAGGGGGGCCAACCGCCCCGGCTCCCTGGAACGCCACAGTTGGTCCCGGTGCTGGGCAGAGATGGCTGGCACTCTGCCCTGTTGCCAGCACTTCTGCTGGGGGTGCATAATCCATAACATCCTCTGAACAGTCCATACATTCTGTAATCTGTGGCTGGGGAGTGATCGCCATCTTCTCACCCTGAGCCTCCGAATCTGCCACAGGGGTGGGGCAGAGGTCTTGAACCCTCTGTCCGGTGACCAGCGCTTCAGCTGGGGAAGTTCCTTGTAACTCCACAAATACTGCTCTTGGTGCTGGGCAGAGCACAGTGAAGTTTGGCCCTGATACCAGCTCTTCTGCTGGAGGCCCATCAAGTTGTTTTTCCTCAGCAGAAAAATCTATTAAATCCCCTGTCTCTGCAACTGGTGTCTGGGGATAGAGGTTCACCATCTCCTGTCCATGTAACCCAGAAGATGCTATAGGTACTGAGCAGAGGTTAGCAGAGCTCGGCCCTGCGGTCAGAACTTCAGCTTTGGGAATGGCAATCTCCAGATTTTCCACTGCCAATTCACTGGCATACTGCTGGACAGGCACATTCCTCCATTCAAGATCGTCCCATGCAGAAACGGGATCATCAAGATCAGTCGGCACTTGCTGCATCCGCCATATAACCTCCTGGTCCATAGCTGCAGGGGCAGGTTGGAAGAGCACACTGTTACCCTGCCACATGGACGATTCTTCAGCCAGGATTTCAGCATTGTCCACTGGTATTTCCTGATAGTCCCAGGCAACGGGAGCCCAGCCCTGACGCTGAGCAGAGTCTAGCAGCTCTTTGTAGGCGATTTCCAGGTCCCATTTCCGAGCGGCCAGAAATTCCAAATCTTCCTGTAGCCAGTGCGCTTCCGAGATATTCAATTTTTCCTCTCTGTGCTCCATTATGTCCTCCAAGCGCCACTCCTGATCATCCCCAAAGTCGGGATCACTGGACATCCTCCAATACAAAAATCCCAGGCCATCATAGTCATAGCCTTCTGTGGGGCTGTCATCCGCTGACCACGGGCACTCTTGGGCTACATACCACCGGAGGGCTCTGTAGCTCTCATCCAGCTGCATCTCTGCCCGGATCAGCCTGTTTAATTCCGCTATCCACTTCTGCTTCGGTTGTTCCCCCAACAACGGCATTCGTACGTCATACTGCGGCCAGTACCTTGCATAGATGTAGGGCAGGACCTCTCCTTGGTGTTGCTGCTCCAGAGCTAGCGCTTCCTTCCAGAGTTGGCACCGAATCACATCCGCCCATCCCAGCAGGACCTCCTCTGATACGGGTCCTCTATGCTGTATCCGCATCTCTTGTAACCTTCTTTGGAATTCCTCTTCCATGGAGACTGGTGTCTGCACCTCTCCTATCTCTTTGATTGGTGCTGCTGTGCTGTACTCACTGTTTGGAGAATGTGCGGCTGCTTGTTGGACTGCTGCCAGTTTTAACTGTAGCTCTGCGTCTCTTATTTGTTTATCCTCCTCCGCTAACAGGTTCATCACTTTCAGCACCACATCCGCCGTTGGGTTCGGACAGAACCATGCTAGTTTCTCTCTTATTGCCTTGTTGGCTGGTTATTCCTCCTCCTGAATCACTGGTGTCTCCATCTCTTGTACTGCTGGCGTTGCTGCAACCGAGTTCTCCTGGTCTAGCTCCATTAATTCTGCTATGATGACACGCTCGGTTTTGTTGCTAGCAATCCTTCCATGAACTTCCAGTAGTTCTTTCAGTGTATTTCTTTTAAGCCGGGTGTACCAGTCTTCCATTCACTGTTCCCAGTGTCTGCTTGGAACCCTGGTGTAAAGGAAAGTAGAAGGGAATATCCCGCTGCTGCCAACCAGTTGTGACGTTAGTAGAACATATCCCCGTCAAGCATTCCCTTCTTCTTCCATTAACGAAAATCACCCAATATTCCACGAGTAGGAATATCCCTGGAATCGCAGAATAATCCATACATGAGCCAAGGCTTAATGCTGGATGTAAACAGGACACACTTTCTTGAAAGTACACAGCACACTTTTATACAGGATTTGGAACATCCCGCCCCCAACAACCGCTTTCTTATTGGTCCTTTTTACAGTCCCATCAGTTTCCCATCAGGTCCACCTTCCATGCAAATGAGGACTTGAAAATGACACAGCAGAGTTTGGTCAGAATGGTTTGAATAGAAAGACTGGTGTGTATTCAGACACAAGCCCCAGGGGGGCAATCAATGTACACAATAGCCAGCCACAGAACAATGGAACTGTCTGGAGAATTGAGACAGGGCAAAAGTCATTTACACCTGATAATCAAAAGGCTTTAGATAGGGTTATCACACAATGGACAATGAGTATCTCTTCTGAGTCTATTGACCTGGCTGGGGTTCAGAATAAAATCTCCTGTAATACATGAATTAGGATTTCACGTATAAACACTTCAGTATTTCTTGGTCCATGACAGTGGATATAAAAGATAAGAGGACACGCTCTAATGCCGCGTACACACGATCACTTTTTGTGATGAAAAAAAGACGTTTTAAAAAATGTCATTTAAAATTATCGTGTGTGGGCAAAACGTTGTTTTATGTCTTATGAAAAACGACCAAAAAAAAAAAATTCGAACATGCTTGAATTTTTTGTGTCGTTTTTCAAAATGTCGTTTTTTTGTGTCATAAAAAGTGATCGTGTGTGGGCAAAACGACGTTTAAAACAACGTTTTTAAACCTGCGCATGCTCAGAAGCAAGTTATAATAAGACGGAGCTTCAATGGAACAGAGTGCCGTCGAACGTGGTGTACATCACCGCGCTTTGCTAGAGCTTTTTTCGAAAACAATGGTGTGTATGCAACGTCGTTTTTTAAAATGAAGTTTGAAAAACGTCGTTTTGTTTCGTGAGATAAAATGACGTTTTTTTATCACAAAAGTGATCATGTGTACGCGGCATAAGTGTTCTCCGTATTTTTTTTTAGCAAAGGCATTTGATAATGAATGAATAATGAATTATGTGCTCGCTAAATTATCAAATATGCCAAGTAAAAACAAGTGTATGGGATCCAAAGATCCAGAGATGGCAGCGAGTGACGTCTGTGTACTTGCCCCCGCAACCAATTGGTTGATTGAATATCAATCCGTCAGGACAACTATACACACTTGGCTTCTCCAGTCTCCTCCAGCATATCTCTTGCTTGCAGACTGTTACACACACTCTCTCTCTCTCTCTCTCTCCTGCCCTCCTGGCTGCGACCGGTGGTTCCCTCCTGGCAAATTGCCTGGCAACACTAGCTCCTGTTGTCCTCTTTGGTTCCTCTCTGCGCCTCCTGACTGGATCCTCCTTGCTTTCCAGACAGGCTCCATCCTGCACTCAAACCCCAGGCCCATGGTCAACCCCCCCCCCCCCCGACTAGGGAGCTCCCTCGAAGGCTAGGAGGCCTGCCCCTGCTAATCCTAGTTGGGGCTTGGTCAGGCATCCTAAAGACACCCTAGACATCTCCTCCTCTCTTCCCCACCTCTCTTCTAGAATCCTTTTAGAATCCTCTATAAGGAAAAGGGAGGTGACAGTGGAGTGATGCTGTCTGCAAGTCACAGCTGCTACACTGAGCCACTCCCAGCCTGCACAAATCAAAACAAACAGGTCTTGCCTTCTGCTAGGCCTGCCTAGATTTACCTGCACTCACCAAAAATCTTACCTCTAGCACTTATGTAAGTGGAGGGTTCTATATGTGATTTCTTTATTTTCCAACCTTTTAATTTAGAGCAGCACCTGAGACAGGTTGGCAACAAAAGGTCCGCACTTCTCCTCTACCTCATTACTCAGAACTCCCAATGGTCAGAGAAAGGTTAATGCCACTTATTGAAAACATATTACTTGCTGCTAAAGTGCATGAAAGAAGCCATTATTTTTTTCTGAAATTAATCAAATTTGGTGCTAAAAGAAAAAGTAAATTCAATAGACAAAATACTGTATGTGATACAGTCCCTGTAAATCACACTTTTCCATAACACTGTGTACAACTTGTCTGAAGCCTATAAGTTAACGAATTTTTGTTTTTCCATGTTGCTCTCAAAGACCTCTACTGTAAAGCATTTACAAAAAATAAGAAATTGCATTGGTATACAGTGAGGGAAAACCCCCAGTCTATGATTTTAATGGTTGGGTTATTTTAATAGTGAGAGACAGAACAAAACAAATATCCAGAAAAACACATTTCAAAAACGTTATAAATTGTTTTGCACTTTAATGAGTGAAATAAGTATTTGACCCCTTCGCAAAACATGACTAAAGCCTCGTACACACGTCCGGTTTTATTGGCAAGAAAACTGCTGGCAGAGCTTTTTGCCAAGAAAACCAGTCGTGTGTATGTTTTCTCTTTGAGAAAACTGCCGGGAATCTCGACGATAAAAATAGAGAACCTGCTCTCTATTTTCTCGTCGGGATTCTCATTGGCCTGTTTCTCGACGAGAAAACTGTGTGTATGCGGCTGCAAGCTTACCTGTCCTCCTGTAAGCCTGAGTCTCGATGGGACTTCGACGCATGCACGGTAGCTTACAAGGGTAGTGTAGGGTGAAGCAAGATGACGGCTACGGCATCGAATGTGATGAGCGCATGCTCGTCGTGTTAATGACGTCACCGCGTTCTTGCCATTCGAAAGAACAGCGGTTCTTTTTAATTTTCCCGTGTGTACACTCGGCTTTGCAAGAAAAGCTTGCCAGGAATCTCGTCGGGAAAAACAATGTTTTTTTTCCCGACGAGAGTCTCGGCTGTGTGTACGAGTGTACGAGGCTTTAGTAGTTGGTGGGGAAACCCTTGTTGGCAAGGCGTTTCTTGTAGTTGACCAGGTTTGCACACATCTTAAGAGGGATTTTGTCCCACTCCTCTTTTTAGATCCTCTCCAAGTCAATAAGGTTTCCACGCTAACTCAAACATTCAGCTCCTTCCAGGTATGGGATTAAGGTCTGGAGACTGGGTAGGCCATTCCAGGACCTCAATGTGCTCCTCCCTAAGCCAGTCCTTTGTTGCCTTGGCCATGTGTTTTGGGTCATTGTAATGATGAAATACCCATCCACGACCCCTTTTCAATGCCCTGGCTGATTGTAAAAAGGTTCTCACCCAGGATTTGATGGCCCCGTTCATCGTCCCTTTGATGCAGTGACGTTGTCCTGTCCTTGTCCTTAGCAGAAAAACACCCCCATAGCATAATGTTTCCACCTCCATATTTTACAGTGGGGATGGTGTTCTTGGGGTCATAGGTAGCATTCCTCCTCCAAATATGGCAAGTTGAGTTAATGCCAAAGAGCTTGAATTTGGCATCATCAGACCACAACACTTTCACCCAGTTCTCCTCTGAATCATTCATATGTTCATTATCAAACTTCAGATGAGCCTGTACATGTGCTTTCTTGAGCAGGGGGACCTTGGGAGCGCTGCAGGATTGCAATTCTTCACGGTGTAGTGTGTTACCAATTGTTTTCCTGGTCCCAGCTGCCTTGAAATAATTGACAAGATTCTCCTGTGTAGTTTTGGGCTGATTCCTCACCATTCTCATGATCATTGAAACTCCACGAGGTGAGAACTTGCATGGAGCCCCTGACCAAGGGAGACTGACAGTTATTTTGCGTTTCTTCCATTTACGAATAATCGCACCAACTGTTATCACCCTCTCACCAAGCTGCTTGGCGATGGTCTTGTAGCCCTTTCTAGCCTTGTGTAGATCTACAATCTTGTCCCCGACATCCTTGGACAGCTCTTTGGTCTTGGCCATGGTGGAGAGATTGGAATCGGATTGATTGCTTCTGTGGACAGGTGTCTTTTATACAGGTAACAAGCTGAGATTAGGAGCACTCCCTTTAAGAGAGTGCTCCTATTCTTATCTAGTTACCTGTGTAGACGACACATGGGAGCCAGACATCTTTCTGATTGATAGGGGATCAAATAATTATTTCACTCATTAAAATGAAAATCAATTTATAACTTTTTTGAAATGCGTATTTCTGGATATTTATGTTCTGTCTCTCGCTTTTATAATAAACCAACCATTAAAATGATAGACTGTTTATTTATTTGTTAGTGGGCAAACGTACAAAATCAGCAGGGGATCAAATACTTTTTTCCCTCACTGTATGTCCCCTATAGCATTATCCAGCTTCCCATACCTTGCTTGATAATAATTTGCCTATTAGCACGGCAAATGGCCAGAATTTATCAACAGAATTTCCCCTCCCTCATAGACTTTACCACTAGTTTGGGGTTAACTGAATTTCAAATGGTATTTAATAAACCATACGCATATCAAATCTGGGCAGATTTGCTTGTTCTTCTCATATCTTTTCCACGTCTGCTCCAGACATGGGTCAGGTGTCACTCATTCTTGTCACATCTCCTTCTTTCCCAGACAAGGGTTAAAGGGTTTATAATGGAAAAAAAAATCCCCTAAATAGCTTGCTTTACCTTAGTGCAGTCCTCCTTCACTTACCTCATCCTTCGATTTTGCTTTTAAATGTCCTTATTTCTTCTGAGAAATCCTCACTTCCTGTTCTTCTGTCTGTAATTACACACCGTAATGCAAGGCTTTCTCCCTGGTGTGGAGAAAGCCTCTTGAGAGGGAGGGGGCAAGCAGGAGTGTCAGGATGCCCACTAACACACAGCTCCTCTATCTGCAAAGTAGAAAGGGTCCTGACACTCCTGCTGGCCCCCTCCCCCCTCAAGAGGCTTTCTCCACACCAGGTAGAAAGCCTTGCATTACGATGTGTAGTTACAGACAGAAGAACAGGAAGTGAGGATTTCTCAGAAGAAATAAGGACATCTTAAGGCAAAATCGAAGGATTAGGTAAGTGAAGGAGGACTGCACTAGGGTAAAGGAAGCTATTTGGGGGGGGGGGGGGGGGAATCATTTACAACCCCTTTTTAGATTCATTCATCCTTTTCAGGTCTCCTATTTTGGTTCTTCTACAGTATGTAATTTCTATTGCCTCCCTCTCCTCTTTTCTGCTCTGCACGTATCTCCCCTGCTTTTACTGTCTCCTACTGTCACTCTTGTGGAGGCATTGGTGGTACTACCCTTTTCTCTTTCCCTGAATGAGGCAGTTGGACTGATGTAACATTACTGGCTGGTGGTGGTTTTTCTCGATCCATAGTGGACCTAGCCAAGCTTGATCCCACTTACATTTATTTCTGTTAATGTCCTTGGCCATGGAGCAAGTTTTTAGCATTCATGTGGGAAATTGTGTTAGTACTGAATATTATGAAGCTTGCTGGCTAGTAATCTCATTAATCACCCTTATCCCAGAATCTATATTTCAGATAAATCTATCAGATTGACTGCCACACCTGTCCCCAGGGAGTGACAGTACACACCTCTGACCATACCATTGTGCTACCCTGTCAAATGTCTCCCCTCTGTCTGTTATGAGACCTGAAAAACTGCAGATTCTGTGGGTGGGTCTGTTGTCTGGAGCTTGGTGGGTGGAGTCATGATGTCAGTAGACTCCCCACCCACCTCTACACTCCCCTTGCCAACATGCATTTTCTCTTGTGTATTCCTTAAACTAAATTCTGCTATGATCACTAACATCCAATTAAAATTTCAGAAAAGTAACTACATGATTTCAGAAAAGGAGTGGGGGTGGGAATTAAATAATGCCTGTCTCCAGGCTAGTGCATGAGATAAGTAAATAACCTGATGTTGCAACTGTGATCAGGTGACCTCAGACAGACACACACACTGCAATTCTGCCCAGCTCTCACTAGATACATCTAACCTAAATCAGATCACTTGTCTGTGTATAGTCTGCTTTCTGTTCTGTGTTTTCACTGCGATATACATGCATTTCCTCGTCACACTGAACTGTGGATCAGACCCTATTTTGAGAAACACCCAGTCAAAACACAGTAAATGCAGCCAATCCTGGGAGAGCTGGAAGGGAGAGGAGAGGAGGGGAGAGGGATGTGAATTGTGAACTTTTTACACAGGATGTGCCTCTGTCTCAGGCTAGTGAGATGTGTAAATAACCTGTCACTCACAGCAAGGGGGCGGAACGGACTAAGGTTTTTCTCTGTAAGTCTGTTTTTTTTCACTGAACAATAAAAGAGGATTGCTCAGAGATGGATTAACTCTGTGTGGCAAGACTGGGCACGTATAAGAAATCTTATACCCTACATTGTGACATAAAAAAAAAAAAATATGAGTTTACATCCACTTTAACCACTTAACCCCCGGACCATATTGCTGTCCAATGACCAGAGCACTTTTTGTGATTCGGCATTGCGTCGCTTTAACTGACAATTGCGCGGTCGTGCAATGTGGCTCCCAAACAAAATTGGCGTCCTTTTTTTCCCACAAATAGAGCTTTCTTTTGGTTGTATTTGATCATCTCTGCGGTTTTTATTTTTTGCGCTATAAACAAAAATAGAGCGATTATTTTGAAAAAAATGCAATACTTTTTACATTTTGCTATAATAAATATCCCCAAAAAATATATAAAATTTTTTTTTTTTTCCTCAGTTTAGGCTGATACGTATTCTTCTACATATTTTTCGTAAAAAAAAAAAACGCAATTAGCGTTTATTGATTGGTTTGCGCAAAATTTATAGCGTTTACAAAAAAGGGGGTAGTTTTATGGCATTTTTATTAATATTTTTTTTTTTACTAGTAATGGCGGCGATCAACGTTTTTTTTCAGTAGTGAGACATTATAGCGGACACGTCGGACAATTTTGACAAATTTTTGGGACCATTGGCATTTTATAGCGATCAATGCTATAAAAATGCATTGGATTACTATAAAAATGCCATTGGCAGTGAAGGGGTTAACACTAGGGGGCGGGGAAGGGGTTAAGTGTGTTCCTGGGTGTGTTCTAACTGTATGGGGGGGTGGACTCACTAGGGGAAATCACTGATCTTCTGTTCATACATTGTATGAACAGAAGATTAGCGTTTCCCCGCTGACAGGACCAGAGAGCTTTGTGTTTACACACAAAGCTCCCGTTCCCCACTCTGTAACAAACGAGCTCGCGTGCCCCCTAGCGGCCGCAAAAATGCGGACGTATAGCTACGAGCTCTTGTCCAGGAGAGCCACCGTCCCGCAGTAAAATGACGGCGGGCGGTCGGCTAGTGGTTAAAGTTTATTTTCTTTACTTTTATATTGAGTGTTTAGTTTGGCACCTCAAATGTCCACATTATTTTTCTTATTATCTTATTTTTGGACTATATGAATAGGATGTCGGTGCATCTTGCAATCCATTTGCCTTATTAAATTCTAGTGTCTCCTAATTGTTTCCTGCTCTGCCCTCATTTTCTCAGGTCACATTCTCACTTAAGACAGCCATACACGGTTCGATTTTCGAAAGAATTTTCTTTTTCAAAAATCGTATCAAAGAATTTTCGTCCAAATTTCGTGCGGCAAACAAATTTGAGGAATCCGACATGTTGGAAATTTTTAGAAAAACTAACGATTTTTTGATCAATGATGAGAGAATCGTGCGAGAAATGTAATAGAAAAAAAATGCGCATGTGCAAGAAAATAATATTCCCGGAGAGAAAAGAATATTCCCAGAGAGAAACGAATATTCCCGGCAACATAAAGGTTTGGTCGGACGAATTTCGAAAATCAATGGTGGCATCATCGGATCACAAAAAAAAAAAAACTTTCTGATTTAAAAAAAAATTAATTGGTTCGAAATTCGACCGTGTATGGCCTTCTTTACTCTCTGCCTCAGCTCTCTTTTCCATTAGGTCACCTGCTACTGCCTCCTGCTAAATAAATCTTCTGATGGCTCCCTCTCATCTCTCCACTTAGCTCCCTTTCTATGTCAAATGGCTTCCACAATTTCTTCCTGCTGCCTCAATGCTCTATTTTCTTCTCCCAATTGTGGCTACGATTGTTAGGCGGCGTACACACGAGGGGATATGTCCGCTGAAAACGGTCCGATGGACCGTTTCAGCAGACATCTCCGCTCGTGTGTATGGGCTAGCGGACAGATTTCTCCACCCGACAGATTTCAAAGCAAGCTTTGAAATCTATCCGGTGGAATCTGTCCGCCCGACATGTCTGCTGGTTAGTACACTTACCAGCAGACATGTCGGCCCCCACCGCCGCCGCGCCGCTGCCGAATGGATTCGGCGCATGCGCGGAAGTGTTTTACTTCCTGGTGCGGTGACGTGGCGGTGACGCGGCGGCGTCAACGTCACCGCCGCGTCACTGCGCCGTCCGGCGGCGGGGAATTTGATCCGATGGTGTGTACACGCCATCGGATCAAACTCCCGATCGGACATATCCGATGGAAATGGTCCGCGGACCGTTTTCATCGGATATGTCCGATCGTCTGTACGCCGCCTTAGAGCGAGAGCAATAATTCTAGCCCTAGACTTCCTCTGTAGCTCAAAAGATGTAACCTATAGAATTTTTTAAACATCGCCTATCGAGATTTTTAAGGGTAAAAGTTTGACGCCACGAGTGGGCGCAATTTTTAATGTTTGGGGGTTTTTAGTAATTTTCTAGCAAAAAAAAAAACAGTTTTAGTCTTGTAAACACCAAATCTGAAAAAACACCCAAGGTCCTTAAGTGGTTAATTAATTATTTTTTTAAGCCACTACATTTGCACCTTACACTTTTACACATTTTTTTTTCTTTATCAATCAGTTGGTTGATCTCATTCACTTCACAAGCACACCATTGTGTGTCATTACTAATTACCGGTTTTATTTTTCACCACTTATTCAGTGCAGTCTCCCACACACTGTTTACTTTAGCACCAACTATATACAATTTTTTTTTAACCAACACCCTTTGGGCAACTATCTTTTTTACCCGCGTGCCCGGCGTGTACGATCGACGCCGGGCACACTCGTTACAAAGCGGGGACCGGGAGCTATGTGTGTAAACACATAGCTCCCGGTCCTGTCAGCGGGGGAAACGCTGATCTGTATGAACAGAAAATCAGTGATTTCCCCTAGTAAATTCACCCCCCCATACAGTTAGAACACACCCAAGGAACACACTTAACGAATTCCCTGCCCCCTAGTGTTAACCCCTTCACTGCCAATGGCATTTTTATAGTAATCCAATGCATTTTTATAGCACTGATCGCTATAAAAATGCCAATAGTTCCAAAAATGTGTCAAAAGTGTCCGAAGTGCCCGCCATAATGTCACAGTACTGAAAAAAAAACGCAGATCGCCGCCATTACTAGTAAAAAAAATATATAAATAAAAATGCCATAAAACGACCCCCTATTTTGTAAACGCTATAAATTTTGCGCAAACCAATCAATCAATAAACGCTAATTGCGATTTTTTTCTTACGAAAAATATGTAGAAGAATACGTATCGGCTGAAACTGAGGAAAAAAAAAATTTTTTATATATTTTTGGGGGATATTTATTACAGCAAAAAAAATATTGCTTTTTTTTCAAAATTGTCACTCTATTTTTATTTATAGCGCAAAAAAAAAAAAAAACGCAGAGGTGATCAAATACCACCAAAAGAAAGCTCTATTTGTGGGAAAAAATGGACGCCAATTTTGTTTGGGAACCACGTCGCATGACCACGCAATTGTCAGTTAAAGCGACGCAGTGCCGAATCACAAAAAGTGCTCTGGTCATTGGGCAGCAATATGGTCCGGGGGTTAAGTGGTTAACCTAATAATATTCAACATGATATTAATACTATTAATCACAGGACACTAGGCTCTATATAATCACCATATACATTGACAATAAATATCCACAGTGGGTACTTACATCAATATTAACCCAACCTAGATAATTATAGCATTATTAGTCCAATTGTCCTTGACCTCCCTTTGATACATTGTTAATATTTAGTATATTGTTGCAGGTGCTGTCCTTCCCTTGGTGGGAGCTCACTACGTGGCGTCTTGCAAGCCCTTTGGGCTGGTTTACTTCCTCGGTAAGGTGGATCATCAAATTTGTTTTACATTTTCTGGTTGTGAGCTCGCCTATTTCACTCTTCAGCAATAACTATAACATCATTATGGTCACTAAAATTTGTGTGTGATGTTAAAGCGGATCTCCACCCTAAAGTGAAGATCCGCTGATCGGAACCCTCCCCCCCTCCGGTGTCACATTTGACACCTTTCAGGGGGGTGCAGATACCTGTCTAAAGACAGGTATCCGCACCCACTTCCGGCCCGCAGTCTCGGGCAAAAGACGGGCTTTTCCCGTTGTGTGCTGGGAACTCTCAGCTCCCAGCACACAGCGGGAGCCAATCGCGGGCGCAGCGCGACTCGCGCATGCGCCGTAGGGAACCGGGCAGTGAAGCCGGAGCGCTTCACTTCCTGGTTCCCTCGCCGTGGATGGAGGGGGGAGCAGCAGGGTGACGAGCGATCGCTCATCCTCTGCTGCGGACGCCGCTGGACTCCAGGACAGGTAAGTGTCCTAATATTAAAAGTCAGCAGCTGCAGTATTTGTTGCTGCTGGCTTTTAATATGTATTTATGGTGAACCATCCGCTTTAAATGTCTTTGTAACACTGATTTGTTTAATATATTTATTTAGGAGTCAACCATCCCCCAGAAGAAGACCATGATTATAATAGGTAGAAACGCATCAGAGTTTCCATACAGTTCAATTATTAAATGCAATGCTGTACAAATATATGGTTGCCTCGCATGTTCTCTTACAACCAGAATTTATATTTTTTAATGTTCACCTGTATTTACTATCAGGGCCGGAGTGGGACTCCTTTTCAGCCCTGGAGTTTCATGCCTTAGACCAGCCCACTTTAGTTCACGACTATTAAAATAATGTAATTATAACCTCAAAATATAAGTTTGCAATGGAGCACTGTTCCCTACAGCCTGTAATTCATAGTATTTTTCAAAAAATATTTCCAATTCGGTGCAAATACAGTAACCTAAGTTTTGCTTCACAGTGAAGATTTATTAGAACAATAAATAACTGTACCCTCCCCGCACCTCTGTACCCTCCTCATACCTTGGTACCCTCCTCATACCTCGGTACCCTCCCTGCACCTCTGTACCCTCCTCATACCTCTGTACCCTCCTCATACCTATGTACCCTCCCCGCATCTCTGTTTATGTCTGTACCCTCCCCGTACCTCTGTTTATCTCTGTACCCCCCCACACCTGTTTATGTCTGTACCCTCCCCCCCCACACCTCTGTTTCACTCTGATCTCACCACTCCCCCCCACACACACAAACACACTAGCGTTGCCACCTTTTCTTCATGCAAAACCCGAACATTTTAGCGGCATTCAGAGTGCGGGGTTCAGGAGTGCGTTACGTTCAGGAGTACCTTATGTACAGAGTGCGTTACGTTCAGGAGTGTGTTATGTACAGAATGCGAGGTTCAGGAGTGCGTTATGTTCAGGAGTGTGTTATGTACAGAGTGTGAGGTTCAGGAGTGCATTATGTACAGAGTGCGTGGTTCAGGAGTGCGTTTTGTACAGAGTGCGTTGTTCTGGAGTGCGATACATACAGAGTGTGTGGTTCAGGAGTGCGTTACGTACAGAGTGTGTGGTTCAGAAGTGCGTTATGTACAGAGTGCGTTGTTCAGGAGTGAGTTATGTACAGAGTGCGTGGTTAAGAAGTGTGTTACTACAGAGTGCGTGATGTACAAAGTGCGAGGTTCAGGAGTGCAATATGTTTAGGAGTGCGTTTTGTACAGAGTGCGTGGTTCAGGAGTGCGTTACGTACAGAGTGCGTTATGTACAGAGTGCGTGGTTAAGAAGTGTGTTACTACAGAGTGCGTGATGTACAGAGTGTGAGGTTCAGGAGTGCATTACGTTTAGGAGTACGTTTTGTACAGAGTGCAGGATTCAGGAGTGCGTTGTGTTCAGGAGTGCGTTACGTACAGAGTGCGTGGTTCAGGAGTGCATTACGTACAGAGTGCGTGGTTCACGAGTGCGTGATGTACAGAGTGCGTGGTTCAGGATTGCCTTACATGCAGAGTGAAGGGTTCAGGTTTGCTTATGTACAGCGTGGAGGTGTACATAAATCACTGGCCAGTTTATAACTTTCCTGTACCAAGCTCTGTCCCCAAATCTCTGCCCCCCCCCACAGTGCAGAGCGCCCCTCTCTCTCTTTTCCCGACCTTTCTCCTCCTCCCTGTCTAGTGCACAGCACTTATCTACACACACAAGAGAAGTACTGTGCCTTACCCCATGTCAGGCTGCCGGCGTGGGCTTCGGGAGATGCTGCAGGTGTGAGGCTGGAGTGTACATACCCCACCCCTCCTTCTCCTTCTCTGACGCCCGCATTAAACTGCCGGTGATTGGCCAGACCGGGTGCATGTCATACCAGGGGCGGAGCTGCATTAAAACCCCCTGGGGTTTCCTATTCTATCAAATGAGCTCCCAAGCTCTTGACGCTGTAAATGAGCCTAAATGCTTGTAAAAGCATTAAACTTTTACAAGCGTTTTTTTTCTGGCAAAAGGCTGCTGCCAAGAGAAGGGGCATTTTAAAGCATCCTGTGTGCATGAGGCCTTATAGCATTAGGATAATCATTCACACAGCACCAGGGGCGGACTGACCATTGAGGCATTCGGGCACTGCCCAAGGGCCCCATGCCACTAGGGGGCCCCATCAGGGTTGCCAGGCTCAGTAAAACCAGGGACAGTATGTAAAAATCTGTGTTTTTTTTACATCTGTCCCTTATAGGTCCGAAATCGACATGCTTTTGATGTGAAAATCCCGAGATTTTAGCTGCCCCACCTCTGCACTGCCTCCTGGCATGGTGGCCATCTGTAAACCCAGGGGCCCCTTAACCTTCTATTGCCCGGGGGCCCCATGAGTTGTCAGTCCGCCCCTGCACAGCACGTCAGGTGCTCCATGGCTCTGTCAAAGCGTGTTACATAGCTGCTGGGTGCTGATTTTGCTATGGCTATACAGTGGTACTCTGTAACACACAGTTCACCCATAAAGTAACAGTCAGCACCCAACAGCATGTGACACACTCTGACAGAACCATGGAGCTCCTGATGTGCTGTGTGAATGATTATCCTATGCTGAGTATCATAAGTCACTGTGAGGGGTGGATGGCGTGCACGTGAGGACGTGACGCGCTGCAAGGGGGGCGGGGTGGTGAGAACGCCAGCGAGACGCGGCTGAACACGGGAAGCTGGAAGCTGAGATACGGTGCTGCAGCGGCATAGGCGCCTCCGGAGGGTGTGATACTCACCCGAAGAACCCGTGGAGAACCCCCAGCCAGCGGAAGGCATCTCGGATCCATCCGGAATGACATGGGGAGAACCGCGGCTTGAGCAGAGGATGCCGCGCGGCGCACGTTTGCAGTGAGCTCCCCCGGACCCTTCCCCCTCTCCTCCAACAGAGCCGTCCTCCCCCCAGGAGGCCCCTCAACGGACGCTCCAATACCCAAACTCCCGCTCCAGATGCCACAAGCAGGTAGTATACGCAGTGGATATTGAAGGTAAAGCCTCACTGTAGTATGGAATAATCGGATCCTCAAGCTAAGGTATTTAAATAAGCTGAAATTACATTGCATAGGAGGAGAGGAGGCATAAGAGAGGTATGAACTGCATGGGACATTGTATTCTTTTTTTTTCATACAAGGACTGGTATCCAAAATTGTTGCTTTGAGAGGGTAATTAGGAAGAACTTCTTGGCAAGAGAGTTTGTCTGTCGCAAAAAGCCCTAAAACTGTGTATCCCCATAAAATATCGTCTACCACTAAAAATGCTTTGCAACATACTATGAGAGAAGAAGGGTTCCCTTTTACATAGCGGTGTGGACTATAGACGTGGAGGGGGGGGCCTCTCCAGAGGAAGTAAATAGAGACAAAGAGGGTCCCCTGCGGATTACATCTCTGTCTTTTTCTGGTGTTTCCTGCAGCCCACTATTAGTGTGCCTATTGGTGGGCAGTAAACCCTTATCCTGCTACACGTCCCCGGGAACAAGTAAGGAGGAAAAAAAAAAAAGGGAGCTGCAGGTTAAAAGCTTAGTGACTCTCAGGGGAGGTGATGGCCATAAATAAAGGGGGAAAATTAAAAAATACCCTTCCATACGTAAGTGAGGACCCCCTCCCCCCCCCCCTAAAGAGAACAGGACCTAACCTACGGAGCTGGGGCGAACCTGGTAAACCATAAGGGGGAAAACCGGAAGGCATATAAGTAACCCCAATAGGGGAAAACAGGGGGGACACCCAGAGGCAGAGGCAATAAGGAAGTGAACAAGTCGGCAACCTGGGGAAAAGAATAAGAAAAGTGAAGAATAATATGTCTAGGATGTCAAGTAGATCAACAAAGGGAGGAACCCCAAAGACATCGGGACCGGTGGCAACATCAAGCACAATCCAACAATATATGTCTAAAGCAACAAGCTCTAGAAACATAGGATCCCCAAGATCCACACAAGGGAAAACCGAGAAAAAAATGGACGATAAGAAAGCTCAGAAACAAACCTTAGGGGATACATCCGGGGACCTACGAGAAGATTCAAGAGAGGAAGAGAGTAGAGAAGGAGATGGAGAGAAAAGCAGAAGAGAAGAACAGAGACCCGAAGATCACATTCCAACAATGGGGGACATGGAGAAGATGTTGATGCGACTGGAAAATGTAATTAAAGGGGAAATACATA
Organism: Rana kukunoris; assembly: GCA_029574335.1. Taxonomy (NCBI): domain Eukaryota; kingdom Metazoa; phylum Chordata; class Amphibia; order Anura; family Ranidae; genus Rana; species Rana kukunoris. The sequence goes on along the minus strand of JAJQKJ010001873.1, from coordinate 87,769 downwards.
GCTTAAAGACAGACCTTGGCCACCTTCTCTTAAGGGTAGAGACATTGGAGGAACAGCAGGAGAAACAAAAACAAGAGTCAATCGAGTTAAAGGGCCAGATCTCCCAGCTCCATCTCCAACAGCGAAACATACTTTATAAACTTGAAGATCAAGAAAATAGATACAGAAGACAGAACCTGAGAGTTAGAGCTGTCCCAGAAGAAAAAGGGGAAGACCTGAGGAAAACAATCGGGTCAATACTAAACCCATTTTTGGGTAGAACTGTCGGAGACACGATTAGAATCGAGAGAATCCATTGGGTGGGAAGAATCAGTAGAAATGATAATGATTGGCCGCGGGACGTAATTGTCAGATTTCAGTCGTTTGAAGAGAAAGATGAAATTTGGAGGAAACTGAGGGGATCCCCTCCCCTCATATACGAAGGGTCTACCATTCAGTTCTATGCCGACTTGGCCTCTGAGACATTAGCCAGAAGGCGACTCTTAAAACCTATTCTAGAACAATTACTGGAAAAAAAAATTAAATATAACTGGAGATTTCCAGCGTGTCTGGTAGGCTCAAAAGATGGGAAATCTGCATTACTGCGATTCCCTGAAGATCTGTCTGATTTTTGCAAAAGACTCGACCTACAAATACCAGACCTACCTGGATGGGTGAAATAGGGGGGGACGGGGGAGTGGTGGGGGGGAGGGGTAGGGTTAGAACAACATGGAGCTCCTACTTTCTCAGAGAGGCCCCGTGTTTTGTCTTAAATCTCCCATTTTTTTCCACCTTCTTAACAGAAGGGGATTGTGAAAATAGGCCCCACCATAGAGGGGAACTAGACCAAGGGAGAAAATCGGTCTAGAGGCCTATATCTGGCCAGGGGGGGAAGGGGGGGGAGGGGTGGGAGGGGGGCAGGGAGGGATTGGAAGAGGGAGGGACAGGGGTGGGAGGGGAGGGAGATACACCACACCAAAAAGACCAATAGGGAAAGTATATGAAACTAGGCCGAGGTTAAAATCGGATTAAAAAAGGAAGACCACCAACAGTAGACAATGTCGGTAATAAAATGTGTTTCCTATAACGTTAAAGGCCTAAATAGCCCCATAAAAAGACATAATATTTTGAAGGAATTGAAGAGAATCAAAACCAATGTAGCATTCTTACAGGAGACCCATCTTACTATAGTCTCGAATGTGAAACTCAATTCAATAGATTTCCCCGTATGGTACTATGGGGACACGGTTTCAAAACGTGCAAGGGGAGTAGCCATCGGGTTCGCCAAAGGAGTAAGATTTCGGTTGATTGACAGAATGACTGACCCAGAGGGGAGATTTCTGATACTAAAAGGGAAACTAGAGGATACAGAATGTACCCTAGTAAACATTTACTCACCCAATAATCAACAGATAAAATTCTTGACCGATGTCCTAGGAAAGATCAGGGATTTTAAAATAGGTAGGGTGATTATGGCAGGAGATTTCAACATCTGTATGGACCCAAAGGTGGACAAGACAACCCAGACAGCAGGGACCAACATAAAGCATTTAAGAAATCTAAAAAATACTCTGTATAAGAATCAACTAGTAGACGCTTGGCGAGTGTTAAACCCGACAACACGAGACTACACGTTTTATTCTCAGGTACATGGGAGCTACACACGGATTGATTCTCGTCGACCACTACCTACTGGAAGTGGTGGTGAACGCGACAATTGAGCCCATGACTATATCAGATCACGCTCCAATTAGTGTGTCCCTGGATCTCTCAGGAAATCCGGCGACACCCCAAATTTGGAGGCTCAATGAGGAACTATTAAAAGAAGTAAATAGCCTCACTAGGGTTCAAAAGGAGCTAGAAGAATTCTTTAAAATAAATGATACAGGTGATATATCCAACGCCACACTATGGGATGCCCACAAGGCCTTTATACGAGGCATATTGATATCAGAAGGAGCAAGAAAGCAAAAAGAGAAACGGCTTCAAACGGAGAAAATAATCAAGGAGATAGATGAGTTAGAACAAAAACATAAAAGAGGGGCGCAACAACCCGATTTATATCAAGAATTAGTGAATAAACGCAACCAACTTAAAAACCTTTTATTCCAGGAAACTAAAAGAGAGTTACAGATAATCGCAAAAGATAGATATACGGGAGGCAATAAAATCAGTAAACATCTAGCAAGGATGGTCCAGAAAAAGAAAGGAAGGAATTATATAGAAAAAATTAAAAATGAACAAGGCAGGGAGATGTATAAAACAAAAGATATAGCGGAAACATTCCGAGTTTACCATGAAAAACTATACGCAGTGAAACAGAAAAACTGGGAAAAAGAGGAGAAAAAAACTAAAAACCGAGATTTTCTGCAGGGGGCGGGACTTCCATCAGTGAACCCAATAGATGGAATAAATATGGACAGGCCAATTACAGAAAATTAAGTACAGTTAGCACTATCTGGCACAGCATCGGCAAAAAGCCCTGGTCCCGATGGCTTTACCGCTTTTTACTACAAAAAATGCAAGGAGATCCTAATTCCCCGATTATGTCAATACTTTAACGGTTTAGGAAAGGACTATACTTTGAGTAGAGAAGCCGCTGAGGCAATAATAACCGTCATACCAAAGGAGGGTAAGGATATTAGGATATGCTCGAGCTACCGGCCAATCTCTCTGCTAAATGCAGATCTAAAACTGTTTTCAAAGATATTGGCCGCGAGAATAAAAGGCGAGATGGCGGAGTTGATACACCCTGACCAGACGGGGTTCATCCAGGGTCGAGAGGGGAGAGACAACGGGGTAAGGACCCTCCTCCTGTTTCAGGAGATGAGGAGAAGCGGGGTCCCCAGTCTGCTCCTGTCGATCGACGCTGAGAAAGCGTTCGACAGGGTAGACTGGGGATTCATGTTACAGACCTTGGAAACGATAGGTTTTGGAAGTAGGATGATGGGATGGATTGGAACCTTATACAATGCCCCAACGGCCAGGATCAAAATTAATGGAAGTCTGTAAAATTACTTCACGATGGAAAATGGTACGAGACAGGGGTGCCCCCTCTCTCCACTATTATTTGTACTGTCCCTTGAACCTCTCCTATCTAAAATTCGTAAATGCCCGGAAATAAACAGAATTAAGGTGGGGAAAGAAGAACATAAATTGGCTGCTTTTGCAGATGACGTACTCTTTTACCTGACCAACCCTAAAACCTCTATCCCAAGATTATTAAACGTTTGTAGTCAATATGGGGAAATATCAAATTTCAAATTAAATATCAACAAAACGGAAATATTAAACGCTAGTACATCCAAAGAAGATATGCAAAGTCTTAGAGCAGAATTTACATTCCCTTGGGTAAAAGAGCTTAAATACCTAGGCATTTATTTAGCGAGTTCGGAAAAAAGAATTTACGAAATCAACTACATCCCCCTGATAGAAGAAATCAAAAAGGAAATAACCAGAGTAAAAAACAGACAAATCTCATGGTTTGGACGAATAAACTTTTGCAAAATGGTGTTGATCCCAAAGATCCTATATAAGTTCCAGATGATCCCGATCAAGCTCCTGAAAAAATTGTTTCGTATCCTCCAAAAATTACTTATGAACTACATATGGGGACATAAGAAACATAGGATTTCATTCCAGATTCTTAGACAGCCCAAAAACAAGGGGGGACTAGCGATCCCGGATCTCAAAAAATATCATGATGCAATAACCCTGTCGAGAGCAGTGGAGTGGGCCAGAGTAAACACAGAAAAAAGATGGGTGAAGTTGGAGAGCACTCTCGCGAAGGTGGAATTAGAAAAAGCAATATGGAATCCCCCACAATTTAGAGCACTCAGCACTGGAACACATACAATTACAAAGAATGCACTAAAGGTATGGGATCATACACAAAAAAAAATGGATAAAAATTTTCACTCTCCCCTTATCTTCTTAAAAAATAATGACTATTTCCCCCCGGGGAAAATAGAGGTTGGGGGTAACTGGATTAAAAATGATAAGGCACAACTAAGGGATATAACACATCTAGGACACTTACTAACATATAGGCAAATAGAGCAAAAAAAATTTTTTATGACACTGAGCGAATGGAGGTACCAACAGTTAAACCACTTTATTCAAAAACTTCCCCAACCCCTAAGAACAGGGGACCAACTTTCAGATATAGAAAAATTATGCTCTCTAGAAAGGGGGAAAGGAACTATTTCAAAGATCTATAAGATTTTAATACAGTGGGAAGAACTAGAGGTACACCCCTTCATTAAAAAATGGGAGAAGGAATTAGGGACACGGTGTGAAAGGAACACAATAGAAAAAATATTTAAACTGGCCCACACCTCAGCTATGGACAGTCGAGCGGCTGAAATGAATTTCAAATGCCTATCAGGCTGGTACATAACTCCAGAAAAACTTAGCAAATATAAGATCGACCAATCAGCAGACTGTTGGAGGGGGTGTAAAGCACCGGGAACCATGGCCCACCTTTGGTGGGAATGCCCAAAAGTAAAATCTTATTGGGAAAAAATCCTGAGGTTAATAGAAGAGATCACAAAGGTAAAGATAAAGAGGGAGCCTTGGACGGTACTCTTTCATGGAGGGAGAGAAGGGATTAAGAACTATAGGAAGTCTTTGGTACCGCACTTATTAAATGCGGCAAAAAGGTTGATACCAAGGAAATGGCAGGAAATAGAATGTCCCATGGTGTGGGAATGGATAGACACTGTGGAGGAAACCTATTTGATGGAAGACTTCAGGGGTAGTTCAGAAGATAACTGGGATAGCTCAAAATGGGAAAATTGGAGAGTTTTTAAAAGAACTTGGAGCTATATCGAAAACTTGCGGCAAGAGGTTTAACTTAGCTTGAAAAAAATTGCTGTGGGAAGGGAGGGACAGGGGGGGGGGGGGGGTGGACGGGGGAAGGGAAGGGAAACATGGAATTAATTTTGTAAAAAAGAGTAATAAACAAAACATATCTTATAAATGCAAATAAAAAAAAATAAAAAGGGAAAAAAAATAAAATAATCCACAAATGATGCAAATCTGAAACAGAGACGAAAATTAAGGACCTTTAACATGAGCTGGTCTCTTGTGTGCAGTAAAAGCTGACTGTGGATTAAAAAAATAAATAAAAAAAAATAAGTCACTGTGAGGATGTGGATGATTCTATTAATCGCTTGCCGACCCCCGCATGTATATATACGTTGGAAAAATGGCACAGCTATGCAAAGGGACGTAACTGTATGTCCCTTTGAACTCGATGTCCGCCGGGTGCCCACACTTTTCTTACAGAGCTGCAGAACGGGGAGATGCCTATGTAAACAAGCAATTTTCTGGAGCAGTGATCACTGTTGTGTCACTCGTAGCCCAGCCCTCCCCCCCACAGTTAGAATCACTGCATAGGACACACTTAACCCCTTCCTTGCCCCCTAGTGGTTAACCCCTTCCCTGCCAGTGTCATTTAAAAAGTAATCTGTGCATTTTTAAAGCCCTAATCGCTGTATAAATAACAATGGTCCCAAAATAGCATTTAAAGTGTCCGCCATAATGTTGCAGTCACGATAAAAATCGCAGATTGCCCTCACTACTAGTAAAAAAAAAAAAATGATAAAAATGCCATAAATCTATCCCCTATTTTGTACGTATTTTTGACGCTATAATTTTTGTTCAAACCAATCAAACGTTTATTGCAATTTTTTTTTACCAATAATATGTAGAAGAATACATATCGGCCTAAACTGAGGAAAGAAAATGTTATATATATTTTTCTTTCAAAATTGTTACTCTTTTTTTGTTTATAGCGCAAAAAATAAAAACCACAGAGGTGAAAGAAAGCTCTATTTGTGAGAAAAAACAACGTCAATTTTGTTTGGGTGCAAAGTCACACGTCTGCACAATTGTCAGTTAAAGGGGAGGTTCCCCTAAAAAGAAACTTTTAACATTGCCTGTGTCTTGTTAATAACATTTAGAATCGGCTGGTAGTTTAAAAAAAAAACACCCGTACATACCATTTTCGGCATGTACTCTCACCGCCGCTTCCGGGTCTGGAGGCCGGGGATGGGAGGGCCTGCTTCATTGACAGGCATCCGATCGACGCATACAGCGCGTCACGAGATACCGAAAGAAGCCGAACGTTGGTGCGCATGCGCCGTATAGAGCCGCACCAATGTTCGGCTTCTTTCGGCATCTTGTGATGCGCTGTATGCGTCGATCGGATGCCTGTCCCCGGCTGCCAGACCCGGAAGCGGCGGTGAGAGTACATGGCGAAAATGGTATGTACGGGTGTTTTTTTTTTTAAACTACCAGCCGATTCTAAATGTTATTAACAAGACACAGGCAATGTTAAAAGTTTCTTTTTAGGGGAACCACCCCTTTAAATTGATGCAGTGCCGAATTGCAAAAAATGGCCCAGTCATTGGGCAGCCAAATCCTCCGGGGCTGAAGTGGTTAAGATTACAATGGGTATTGTAACATCTCGACTCACTGTGTGCTGCCTAGTGCCTGACGCGCTTGCTGCTATCAGGATTAGCTTTACCGCTCCCTCCCTGTCAGCTGTCTCACATCATTCTCTGAGACAGCGGAGCGGGTAAAGGACTGTACAGATCACTCTGCCGAGGATCAGGGAGGGAGAGCAGCGGCCGGAACACTAAAGCATGCCACATAGGTGTGCGCACAGGGTGTGCCCAGGCACACCCTAATCACCCTGAGCAGCACAGATTCCCCCTACTGTCCTGGCTCCCATCTTTCCCCCTGCAGTGCTGCCAGCTTTCCTCCTCTCCTATCGGCTGTTGCTGCTGGGATATTTTAGGAGTGGAGAAAGGGCCAGTAAATATGTAATTTACTGGCCCCTTCCCCTTCTGAATGAACATTGTGAGTGATCGGTAGTGTATGTTTGTGCTTTGGGGTGCACACCCTAATGCAATAGGCAGCGCACACCTATGGCATGCGACATGGATGCAGGTTTGTATACCTCCGTTTGAAAATGAAAAAATAGTCCCTACTCAGCTCCCACCTCATGAGCCCCTTATGGGGCCTTATGGGACCGAGGAAAATATATTTATGCACCCCCTAAGCAAGTAGGAGCGGGGAGTGTAATTTAGTGAGCCCTTTTTATTTTATCTTTTTAAGAAATGCATTATAAAGCTGTCCAGACCCCCCTGATGAGCTGCTAGGGCAAGGGCCCAGAACAACAGGGCTGGCTGTACTGCCCTATCAGCGAACCTGCATCTGCATTTCAGAACGCACGGTAACTCGCACAGAAGACACAAACTTTGCAAACTTTGCTATGCATTTCAAAAATGTGTGGAAATTGGCGACGTACTTGCGTTGCCATTTAGACTGCATTTGCATCTGTGCGCTTTTTTAAACACGCGATTGTGGTAACCTGCACCGAAAATATTCGCTATTCTCTTACTAATCCTCCTCCAGCCCAATCTAGGGACCCATTTCCAGATTGGCCAAAACACCAGGTGATCCTACCACCAGCCTCCACTGACGACCCGCAGTGGCGCTCCCCAGCTCAGACAGGGGAGGAAGGGGAGTCGAAGTGAGGAGGTAAGGAGGCCATCCATTCCCCCCTTGATTTATTAAGCACCAGCCAGCCACTGCCGGCTATTGCCCAATTATTTCTCCATCAGCTCCCAGGAAGGCAGCTCTGAGATTAGTAAAGAAGGCATTTCCTCTGGTAATGTGGCCAGATCTACATAGACACGCCATGAAGAACAAGGCATGGTAAGTCAGGAAGATCAGCTGCAGGGAGTCCACAGACAGTACTAGATAATAGCCCTTTGCTTGCCTTTCTGGACACAACTTTCTGTCCTCTTAAACAGCTTACTGCCGTCATTTTGTTGATCATGCAGGAGTATGTTTTCTGTAGACAGAATCACAAAACCATCGCCAGAGAGATTTCCATACACAGGAATGATATCGACAACTGCTCTGAGATCCTCAAAGTGATTTCTGTATGTCCCATAACATTACTTCTCCCAGTAACACAACATTAATGGAGCACCTATCTCCAGCACCACTCAAAACAAAGTAAAAGATTATAAACTAATAAATAAGTATGTAAGTAAATCAAATTTCTCCAAGTAAATCCAGTTGAAATGGTCGTACTGAACTACTTTGTATGAATGTATTCATTTCATTTTCATAAGTTGAAGTCTGTTATTCCAATGTCTGACTGCAATGATGAAAAACATACAATGTATGCATTAGTATTAGAGTTTACTTACTAGAACACTTTGGCTCAGGATTCCATCCAGTTTTTGTACAAGTTGTTTTTCCATAGTAATCTCTCCTGTCTTTAGATAGATACCCAGGATCACAGTAATAATAAATTGAATTATAATAAGCATCCGGACTTATTGGGAAAAAATACCGATCTTTGATATATCCATTTTGTAGATTAGGTTGAATACATTTTTTGCCTGTAGAAAAGAAACAACCCACATTTAGTTTTAGAAGAATACAATAAACTAAAATAATTCTCCTATTATGTAAACATTTACGCAGCTGAGAACAGAGATTATGTGATCATTTAAAAAAGGGGAACATTTATTTATAATGTGTTTCATATAAACAAGGTTGTTTTACAAGGTGAGGGTTCACATATACAGTACTTTATCTACCTAAGTTTGCAGTAATAGCCAAATCTGTTCCCCATTACAGCAAACTGTACTTTGATCTAGAAGTCCTTCTTTACATCATTCTTGATTCTCATACACAAACTGCTACTTTGAAAGGCATGTCTTGTACATGGCATGTTACTGTCTATTTTAAAAAAAACTCCTATTTGTAGTATGTTTTTTTCTATTCAAAATAAACCTAAAAAGCAAAAAAAGGGAAGCACATACATTTACTTATTTATTTTTGTACTTTAATGAATTCTTTGTGTTTGGGGAACAATGACTGTGTTTACAACATCCAGTCATCTGAGGCCCCATTCACACTGCGTAATTTGGAATTGCGGACAGAATCTCGCCGCTCATTTAGGTGCCATTATTCTTCAATGGCACCCCAAAAGTGATAAGATTCTGTCGCAATTGTTGTGTGCCAATTGCGCCAATCTGTCACTTTAAAAATGTGATTCGTATCGCCTGAAGGTAACATGCTAAATTGCGTAAAAATCGCTCTTTGAAAGTCAAATAACGAGAAAGCTTGTTCCCACTATGCAATATGTGAATGGGACCTAAACTGTGATAATTTATTGTGAAAAGCTTCAATTTGCAAGCTTTTTTTTAAACATTTGCTCCTTGCAGTGCTGCAAGACTAAGTTAAAGGACAATTACTCCCAAATTTAGGTAAACACAAAATCATAAATTTCATGGAAAAATTACTTTGGGAAACCAACAGCCAATGGCAGAGAGCACGATTTGGAGTGTTCTGGCGGGGACACAACAGCTCAGCAGGGGAGATTGCTGTACTAACTGCATTAGGGCTGTCTTTTCCATTGGGCACACTGGGAAGTTGCCCGGGGGCCCCACTTGCCTGGGGGGCCCCTATCGGCTGCCCAGCGACCCCAGTTAAAAATTGTGGAGAATTGCGGGTCAGAACTGTAGAACTGTATCGTGTCTACAGTCTCTGAGGAAGAGTCTGGAGAGGAGTTAAGAGTGGGAGCGCCGCTGGGATGGGGGTCACAGGAGAAGTCAGACATGAAGAGACTATAGGATAAAATCAGAGCAGCCAAGCTGGAGCCATCTGACTGAGCCTTGCGTGGTGCACCTGAGAGGAGGTCAGTGATAGCACCACCAGGCCAGTCTAAGGGCGGGTGGTTGCTAAAGAAAGGGGGGAGTGAATACAAAAATATTAGTGCCCCCCCTTACCTTAGTGTATTTACTCTTTACATCAGAGTCTGCAGGATTCCCCCTTACGGTGCTAGGGGGAACTCAGTCTGAGGACCGTGATGTAAGTGGGAACTCTGATGTAAAGAGAAAGCAGTGGATTCTGATATAAGGTGGTCTCTGGTCACCAGAGCCCCCCTCTACATCAGAGTTCCCCCTTACATCATGATCTGCAGTGTTCCCCTTTACATAAGAGTTCCCTTTCACTGTAAGGGGGAATCCTGCAGACTCTGATGCAAAAGGAAACGCTGATCAGGCTGGGTTACAGTAACCTAACCTTCATGCCAATGAAGAAATTTGTAAAACTGTAATTTTAGGTACTTTTTTGCAGTGCCAATAAAAAATTGTGGTTCTGCCTGTAAATTTCATGATTTTTGGCAGTAAATTCTTGTGCGTGGTTGTGTAGACAGGGCCCCAGTGCACTGTATTGCCCGGGGGCCTATAATGCTCTTAAGATGGCACTGAACTGCATAGTTAGTATAGCAGCTCCGACTGGAGCTGACACAATAGTGTGTAACAGGCTTGAGCCTGCCCTGGTCCCTGCCTTCTGTGCTTGCATAAAGACATTATATAGTAAGGAAGTGATGTGCAGGAAAATCAGAGCAACATTGTAATAAATGTTCTGTAAGACTGAGGTCTGATTTGGTGTTTAATCATTGTCATTGTTCACAGCAGAATGTTCTGGTATTATTTGCAGTTTGCAGATATTTCCTTTCTGCCAGTATTGGGCTTCATACACACAGGAAGTTTGCTTTGCTTCTCTGAATGCCACAACTCATGGCAGAAGAAAAACGTGCCTAAAGCCATGTATTGCACACACATTTGGGCACGTCAAGCATTTGGGTTTAAATGGATTCCATTGGCCAAAATTACTTTATTCTGGCCATTGGAATGCATTAATGCTTAAGCATTACCGCATCTAGCATATAGATGTGTGTGTTGTTTTTTCTGCTCTTTATCTCCTCTCCTGAACAAGCCTTTGGTGGGGTTTTTTTTAGCTTGTAAACGTTTCTCTTCTAATATAAGGTGACCAGATTTTTAAAATGAAATCCAGGGACAATTTTTTTTTTACTAGTAATGGTGGCAATCAGCGACTCTCTGCCTGTCGCTGCCCGCCTCAAAGCCTGTCAAGTCTCACTCTCCGGGCCCCGGCTACTACCGGACGGGCGGCTGGCCTTGACTTGAGCCAAGGCAAAAGAACATGCGAGTGGAGCTGAATGGGCATGCGCCCGAAACGGAAGAAACATTCCCTTCACTTTGACCAGCACATGATCATCATAAAGGGACACAGATAATGGAAAAAAATACACCCCCCCCCTAAACTAGTAGGAGCGGCGGAGTGGAGGTATGTAATTCAGAATTTTAGTTTTTATTCTGCACTGAATGTCTTTGAAACTGTCCCAGTCCCTGTTCAAATCCAATCCGGGGACAAAACCGGGGACAGACTTGGTCCGGGGACAGTGTCCTCAATCCAGGGACTGTCCCCTGAAAACGGGGATGTCTGGTCACCCTATTATAATAGGCCTGTAAACGCCTGTGTGTGTGCATGGAAACAAACTTACACAGAGGTGCTTTTACAGGCAGAAAAAAAAAAAATGCTCAAGGCCTGTAGCAGTGCTCATCTATCACAGATTCAACCTTAAAGCCCTGTACACACAATCGGTTTGTCTGATGAAAACTGACCAATGGACAAACTGATCGTGGGCCAGCTTCAGGTAGAGTTATGCCGGCGTATCGGTGATACGCCGGCATAACTCACACTTTCCGCCGGCTTATCTGTTTTCTGTATGCAGAAAACTAGATACGCCGGGATTGAGTTTAGATACGAGCGGCGTAATTGTATTTTGTCGTCGTATCGGAACTGCAATTATAAAATGGCCGCCGGGGGCGTTCTCGCTGATTTACGCCGAGAATATGTAAATCAGCGAGATACGGCAATTCACGAACGTACGTGGGCCCGACGCAGTCACTTTACGACGTTTACGTAAGGGTTTACCTGGCGTAAAGATAAAGCAACAAAAAGCAGGCGCATCCTATGTTAAGTATGGCCGTCGTGATCGCGTCAAATTGAATTTTTGTTACGTCGTTTGCGTAACTCGTCCGTGAATGGGGATTGACGTCATTGATGTTCACGTAGAAAACACTGTCCTAATGTGGAACATGCGCAATGGGATACATTGACGGCCGGCGCATGCGCTGTACGTTCGCCGCAGGATCGCGCCTAGTTTTAATACTACACGCCCCCTACCCGCCCAATTTGAATTCCGCCGGCCCATTTACGCTACGCCGCTGCAACTTTAGGAGCAAGTGCTTTGTGAATACAGTACTTTCTCCTAAAGTTTTGGCGGAGTAACGTAAATGAGAAACGTTACGCCGGAATAAAGACCCGCTCACCATCCTGAATCTGGCCCCGTGTGTGCCCCATCGATTTTGTTTTCCATCGGTGAAAAAAAATAGAACATGTTTTAAAATCTTCCTATGGATAAAAAAGCGATAGAAAAAAAATCATCTGTGTGGAAGCCATCGGTCAAAAATCCACGCATGCTCAGAACATGCTCAGAATTCATGCTCGGAAGCACTGAATTTTATTTTTCTCAGCATGTCGTAGTGTTTTACGTCACCGCGTTTGGACACGGTCGGATTTTTGACCGATGGTGTGTAGGCAAGACTGATGTAAGTCAGCTTCATTGGATATCCACGGGAAAAATCCATCGGATTAGATTCCATCAGATATCCGATTATGTGTACAGGGCTTTAGTGATCTCATGTTTTTCAGTGGTTCATAATAATTTGTAATAGGTGGTGCAAGAAGGCACCTATTTACTATCCTTCTCTGTACCCTGCTGAGGAGCACAGCACATAGTTACTTGCTGTTGTCTAGCTACACTGAATACTGACAAATCCTTGCAAGGCAGCAAAATAACAGCCAGGGCTGCATGTAGACCGATGCCAGTGTTGTACCTATGGAAGTTAGGTGCCCACAGTAACATGGTACACAGCTCTACCAACCATAGCTATCAAGTTCTTGCAGTGATGACAGTGGAGTTCTCTGCTCCCTTGTCATAGTTGTCAACATTGTAAAAAAAATTATAGGGACTATTGATTGTCTGTGGGCGGGGTCTTATAATTAGGGGTGGGGTATTCGTTTGGAGGTGTGACGTGAAGTGGATAAAAAAAAAAAGCATGCTGCAAAAAAAAAAAAATGAGCGTGGTTTAAGCTAAATATTGGGCTTGGCTTCAAGGGGCATGGCTCAAAGGGGGTGTGGTTAGAGTCTGAGCTGAACGAGGGATGGAGGGTAGAAACAAAAAGAAAGAGAGTGAAAGAAAGAAAGGGATGAAGGGACAACAGTCCCAGATCCTATACCACAATAGAAATATGTGTATTTTAGAAAGTTTAACAATCAGCAGATAAAGATACTCCAAACACCTGATGTTAGCGCTTCAATCATCCCTGCACCATGGTTTTTATGGTGTCAGGATGATTAAAGCGCATATTTACTATTATTACATTGTTTATATAAAATTAAATGGTTCAACTCGCTATAATACCGAATCCGTGGAAGCCCCAAATGTGTCATTAGGTGTCCCCATCAAAGTCCCTCTTTATACCAGACAATCCCAGCGGAGTCCTTCCTTACATCAGGCGTCCCCAGCAGAGTCCCTCCTTACATCAGGCGTCCCCAGCAGAGTCCCTCCTTACATCAGGCGTCCCCAGCAGAGTCCCTCCTTACATCAGGCGTCCCCAGCAGAGTCCCTCCTTACATCAGGCGTCCCCAGCAGAGTCCCTCCTTACATCAGGCGTCCCCAGCAGAGTCCCTCCTTACATCAGGCGTCCCCAGCAGAGTCCCTCCTTACATCAGGCGTCCCCAGCAGAGTCCCTCCTTACATCAGGCGTCCCCAGCAGAGTCCCTCCTTACATCAGGCGTCCCCAGCAGAGTCCCTCCTTACATCAGGTGTTCCCAGCAGAGTCCCTCCTTACATCAGACGTCCCCAGCAGAGTCCCTCCTTACATCAGGCGTCCCCAGCAGAGTCCCTCCTTACATCAGGCGTCCCCAGCAGAGTCCCTCCTTACATCAGGCGTCCCCAGCAGAGTCCTTCCTTACATCAGGCGTCCCCAGCAGAGTCCCTCATTACATCAGGCGTCCCCAGCAGTGTCCCTCCTTACATCAGGTGTCCCCAGCAGAGTCCCTCCATACATCAGGCATTTCCAGCGGAGTCCCTTCTTACACCAGGTATCCCCTTTGGAGTCCCCTTTTCTTTACATTAGGTATCCCCCAGCAGCGAAGACTCTCTCTGCCACCATTACTGATGGTGGCTGCCAATAGAAATTGAGCTGCGGCGCCGTCCACCCCTTGCCCCTTACCACATTAGGTTACAGACAGACTGGCAGCAGGGCAGGAATTGGGCAGTGCTCAATTTCTATTGGCAGTCACCTGGCCTCTTGTTAGTTGTGGTCTTCAAAAAATGGAGGCCGGTGGAGACAATGTCTCCACTGGCCTGGGATCTCTAGCGACGGCGAAAAATCAAGAAAACAATGATTTCCTGGGACATTTCCCAGGAATCGCAAAAACTGGGAAAAAGCTTACCTGTAGCAAAAAGTGGTTGTAAATAGAGATGTCCTGAACTATTTGCCAGAGAATAGTCCTCGGCAAACATAGCTTGTTCGTGTTCGGTCCGCCCCTATTCGTCATCATTGAGCAAATTTTGACCCTGTACCTCAGTCAGCAGACACATTCCAGCCAATCCGCAGCATACCCTCCCTCCCAGACCCTCCCACCTCCTGGACAGCATCCATTTTAGATTCATTTGGAAGCTGCAGTCTTAGTGAGAGGAGGGACAATGAAGCTGCTGCTGATTTAATAGGGAAATTGATAGCTAGGCCAGTGTATTCATTGTCCACTCCAGGTCTTAAAATACTTATCTGATCTCTGCTGTAAGGACAGCGTCCTGACAGCACCCCAAAAAGGGTAATTGCAGTTGCCTGCCAGCGTATCAGATGGACTGATCGTGTGTATGCGGCATCAGGCCTACAGCGTCTACTCTGCCAACCTCTGCCAGTGTCACCAGTGCCACTCATATCTGGTGTCATAGTAGATTACATTTAAAAAAATAAATACAATTTGACTGTAATAGAAAAGCAGTTAGTTGTCTGCAAGCGTGTTTGTCAGGCCTACAGCGTCTACTCTGCCAACCTCTGCCAGTGTCACCAGTACCACTCATATCTGGTGTCATAGTAGATTACATTTAAAAAACAAAACAACAATTTTGCTGTGATTCCCTTTGGCCCTAGAATAATGCCCAGTGTTCAGAGGCTACGTACCCTGAACTCGAAAAGTTCTGAGGACATAGTTGACTGGCTAACACAGGATACCCAATCTTCTACAGCTTCTGATCGGAACCTTGACGCACCATTCTTCTCCAGCTCAGCTTCGGGCACCTCTCAAGTTACTACTCGCCTGCCTGCCGCCACCACCAAAACTAGCACCACAGCTGCTTCACTTGATCTGTCCGGCTGCATACACACGACCGGTTTCCTCGGCAGAATCCAGCAAGAAACTTGTTGGGAGACGTGTTTTGCCGAGGAAATCGGTCGTGTGTACGTTTTTCATCGAGGAAACTGTTGAGGAACTCGACGAGCCAAAAAGAGAGCATGTTCTCTTTTTTCTCGATGGGAGTCGAATTTGGCTCGTCGAGTTCCTCGTCGGGCTGGTTTCCGATGAAAAACTCGAGCGTGTGTATGCTAAGAAACCCGCGCATGCTCAGGTAAAAGTAGGAGACGGGAGTAAAAGTAGCATTTGTAATGGAGATAACACATTTTTCAAGCTGTAACAGACTGAAAAGTGCAAATAGTCGTTTACCAAACTTTTACTTAACACGCAAACACATGAGAACCAGCCCCAAGAGTTGTGCCAGTGGAATCAAACTTCCCCTGCCGCCCTATGTGTTGAAGTCACTGCATTTGAGAACGGCGAGATTTGGTCTTTAACGTGTGTACGCAAAGCAAGCTTGTCGAGTTCCTCAACAGGCCTAACAAGGAACTCGACGAGGTAAACGATGCGTTTCGCCGACGAGTTCCTCGGTCGTGTGTACGCGGCCTCAGAGGAGTTTTTTACACATCAGTTGGAAGAAATGAGTGATGCGCAACCATTATTGCCAGAGGATGTAGATAAAAGGGATATGTCTGAGTCAGGCAGCATTACACATGTAGCACCCCCTTGCGTTTAACGCGGGTATTGCACCTAGAAAAAGAATAGTTGATTGGGAGAGTTACTTTTCTCTCAATCGCAATTGTTGAGTTACTGGCCTGTCTTGTTCTGGGGAGGTCCACTGGCTCGGACTGCATTCTGGGGATGTAAGTTCATCCTTGGCCAGCAGTAGGAGCTAGAGGGATGCAACAAGTAAATTATGCGCAGGATCAGGATAAGCAATATCGTGGCAGTGTCATGTATAATAATGGCACATGGGGCAGAAAGAGTCCAAGGTGGAAGTGGTTAAAAGTGTTGGATAACGTTCTGATGTTGTGATGTTTAGAATAGGTATAACTGTACTTTCAGGGCTGCCATCAGTTGGGAACAGAAACCGTGTTCCAAATCTAAGGGTACAAACAAGGAGAGAGGCGCCTCTGGGTGCAGTATTTTAAAAAGTAATTTAATATAAAAAGCCAAAGTAAAAACCACTCACATTTTGGTGGTCATGTATAGGCATGTAAAGGCATTCTCCAGGAGGGAGGGATGGCTGTCATCTGGTGCGTCTGTGCATCTGTGCGTTGTTCCCTGGTGAAATGATGTGTAGTAGGAGGAGGAATCAATCCTTGGTTCCCTGAAGTTGGTCGGTGGGTGCAGTGGATGAAGCGATCCTTCTCAGGCACATCTGGAAACAACAGGAGCACGGGGCAGCGGATGATGACGTCACCAGGCAAGCGACGCATTTCCAAATGCCGGGCAGCGAATGACAAGTCTGCCGCGTTCCTTTTTCAAGCTGATCTTGAAAAAGGAACGCGGCAGACTTGTCATTCGCTGCCCGGCGTTCGGAAACGCGTCGCTTGTCTGGTGACGTCATCATCCGCCGCCCCGTGCTCCTGTTGTTTCCAGATGTGCCTGAGAAAGATAGCTTCATCCGTATATGTGTAGCGCCTGGTTACTTCCAAGTACCAGTGCTATCGAAATTTAGAGGGTAATCAGAGTGCTAATGACTCTGATTCCAATTACAATGTTCAAGTATGGGCTCTGTTTCAGCTTGGCTGTGCTGTGGGCTCATTTTGTGGTTCCTGGGGCGTTATCCCACCCCGGGGCGACAGATGGCGACAGTGGAGTTAAGGCCAGCAGCCAATCAGGAGGATGTGTCCTCGCTAGGCATGCTGGGAGAGGTTACTTATGGAACACAGGCCATTGAGTCTTGGTCATCTTCCAGTGTGGCGCCCACCTTTAGGGTGACCACATCACGGCGCCCCGGTGTTATGGCCTACCTGGCCGGGGTGTGCGTCCTGCGTGGTGTTCCTGGTTTTGGGACCATGTTGGTCCGGAGCATTTGAGCAGCGACGGGGACCCAGTGATCGACTGGGTTCCCACTTTTGAGGATCCCAAGCGGTATAGCTCTTCGGTGGGGAGTGCCAATGAGAGGCTGGCGATCCAAAAGGATTTCGACAAACCACCGGGGGTCAGGGGTGGACTGACCATTGAGAAACTCGGGCACTGCCCGAGGGCCCCATGCCACTAGGGGGCCCCATCAGGGTTGCCAGGCTCATTAAAACCAGGGACAGTATGTAAAAATCTGTGTTTTTTTCATATGTCCCTGTTATGTCCAAAACCTACATGCTTTTGATGTGAAAATCCCGAGATTTTAGCTGCCCCGCCTCTGTACTGCCACCTGGCTTGGTGGCCATCTGTAAGCGCGGGGACCCCATAATCTTCTATTGCCCGTGGGCCCCATGAGTTGTCAGTCTGCCCCTGCCGGGGAACAAGGTAGCCGGACACTGAAGGATTGAACACCTGTTAGTCTGTACCTGGGTGACGTTAAGAAAAAGATCCAGAAGTAATTATACCAAGGAGGGTTACCTCTGTATCTACAATCAGAGAGGGCCTATGGCAGAGGTGTCTCCCTGATGTCCATTCAGGAGGGTCTGTGGCAGAGACTTTCCTCAAGTCCAAGTTCATTTCAGGAGGGTCTGTGGCAGAGACTTTGTCCTAAAAAGGTTTGAGTGATACTCCGGCTGCCGGATCGGTGAGAGAGGCCTGTCCGGGTACGCTAAGCCCACTCAAACAGGAGTGGTACAGAAAGTGTTACGTATGGGAGCAGGACTGTTCCAAATACTACGCCGGAATCTGCTGTTCTCCTTCTCCTTTCAACCTATATCTCTTTCATCACCGGTTCATTGTTTTTACCTGGCTGGGTAATAAAGAGCACAGAAAAAGACACTTGTTGCGGACATTCCTTTACTACTGCTATATGCACAATTCACCCCTAGGAATTCGGCAAGAGCCACGAGGTAAATGTGCCACCCAAAACAAACCAGCAGCTCCTCAGGGGGTAGTGCTACTTATAGAAGCAATAGAAATACTGCTTCTATATGTAGCGCTCACCCCCGAAGGAGCCGCTGGTTGTTGTTGGGATCGGCGTATTAAGTTACCTTGTAGTGTGTCTAGGGGTTGTAGCAGTGAGTAGTAGCAGTAAGCGAATGTCCAGTCACCGGTTAGATTTTCCAAATGCTTTATTCCAGGGCCTAACAGGGCCAACATGAACGGAAGGTAGGATAGGAAAGGTTGATGAAGCAATAGAGAACTTTGCGGTATTAGGCCTGGATATAACCCCCGGACAGACCCTTTATCACAAGTCTGGCAGCCTAGGTGTCACTTATAGAATGCTGGGAGAAACAGGCCTGGATATGCCTGGCTCAGGCCTCTGCCACAGGCCTAGTACTTTAGTACTTCAGATAACAGATTGGATTTTGAGCGAATCCTCCCAGTAATGCAATGAAAGGGGTCACTGGTTGACAACTGACACATACCTGTCAAATCCCAGTGACCAGATCCCTGATGGTTCGTTCAAGCCCTTTTGGATAACCTGCCTCCCAGTTCTCCTCAAGCCGATCCCCCACCGAACGGCACACAGCCTGGGATCTTCTCACTAAGGTTGGGGCTCCCAGTAAGTCACTGGGGCCCCTCTCAACATCTGGATGGATCTCCATGAAGCAGGCAGCCCCGGCCAGGTAGGCCATGTGGGCGAGGTCCGTGGATGCGCGCACCCTGAAGGTGGACCCCGTGCCGAGAAGAAGAGAGAGCCAACTTGGCGCCTGTCATAGATATAACCCTCCCCAGCATGCCCAGCGAGAGAAAAACTCCTCCAATTGGCTGCTGGGCAAAAGCGGCCCTGCCAGAAACCCTCTAGCACCAACTGTCGCCCAGGGGTGGAATAGCACCCCTGGGACGCAGACTGGCCCATAGGACAGTTCCAGAATAACAGTAACCTGTAATTTCAACAAATCATGAATTGGAGCAAAATAACTCTCCCATTCACCCACTAACTTTAGCGTAGTGCCCATACTGAAAGAAAGGGGGCGCTACATATCCCCCCAGTTAGATGGACACTGTCCCCAGTGTCCCAAAGCATTTGAGCCCGAATGCTGACCTGATACTGCTAAACAAACAGAAAAGTAGGAAAAGAGAAGAAAACAGTTATCAAACGTTGGGATTACAAAGTAAGCAATATAAACCATATGACAGACAAACATACAGAGGCCCTAGCTATCAAACTGCCCATTCTCCGCAGCATTGATAGTAGGTGGGTCCAGAACAACCTGCATAGGAAACAAAATATACACAAATACACAATATAAATCTACTTATCTTATTTTTTTTTCTTACAACCTCCCAGGTCAGAATCGAGACTGCACGCTCGAGCCTTAACGCGAAGTCTCCATTCCTCCCAAAGAGTCCTAAGGTATGAGTGCTGTAGAAAGAATACTTTTCTGTTGCAAGAAATATAAAAGTATTAGATTTACAGTAGCAAACTATTTACACATATTCTGTCCTGCATGTGACATTGCAGAACACTGCCCCTAGTGGTCAATGCGCTGGTACTGCGACAGTCCATAATTCAGATGCAAAAAGTGGCAGCAAAAAAAAAAAAAAAGTACAGAAGGTAGAACGGTTCCTCTTTCTGCTTAAGCTTTTCAGTGTTGCAAATACAGAAGTTGGCAAAGTCCCACTCTAACTGACTGAACCCACCCCTCCCGAGAGTTTATCACAAAAATGTCCATGTGGATCCGGAGGAGCAGGGTGGAGGGGGAAACTTGGAGAAAAGTACAAAACTGAGTGGGGGCAAAAGTTATTGTCCACAACTTCAAACAACACACCAAAAGAAAAAAAAAAGAGAGAGCGACCCAACAACTCAAGCATCGGGTTCCTGCATAGGACGGGCATATGTCCTAATGGAGGAGAGGTGAGCTAACAAGAAGGAAAACAGAAAACACAGCAATCGACTCACCAACTCCTCAAGATAGGCATACGGTTTTTAGATATATAGTGCCAGGCTCACAAGGTGCGCCCCCGAGCGGAGCGCTTCTTCTTCCTACTGCGGGAAGGTTGGAATCCCCCAATCTCTTGCTGTTCGGGGAATCGGGGCTCAAACAAATGGTCAGGCAAGTCATTTCTGTCCGTTGTGGAACCTTCGAACCAAAACTCAAAGTCCGAAGAATCTTCCGCCCCGGTGGGGAGATAATTAGTGGCTCTGGTTAGGGCGGGGGCCAGAGCGGGTCGGCAGGACAACCTCCATTCAACCCAGTCGAGTGGTCGGGAAGATCTTCCTCCGGTAGCAACACATCGGATGGAGGCCGCTCCAGCCAAAACGACTTCTCGGGTGGTCTTGGCCTGTACTTTGGACGCGCAGCCTGTATCATCGTCGCATCCCCCCTCGTTAGGCGAGCTTACCTCTGACAAGCGGGAGTGCGAGGTAGCTGACATCAAAGTTTTGGTGGAAAAGGCGAGGGTAGCGGCATCCATATTTGGGGCCTCAGGTTAACGATCCCTTCTGGGGAAAAAGACTCTGTCCATGAGGTCTCCATCTCGGCAGTAACCACCCTGGAGGACCAATCCACATGATATTCTCATGGGGATCTGACCATGGGCATAGCGGTAAATAAAGGAGCCCGACATTGATGACACTGGGAGAAAGGCAGGAGGCAAACGGCCAACTCCTCACATCTGGGACAGGTCAGGCTCAACATCTCTGTCCCTCTGGAGAACAGTGTAACGGTAACGGTCACCACCGCTTACAACCTTCCATCCAACCACGACAAGCTTACCTGACACACTCCGACAATATTGCATACACGATCCATATCCTTTCCCAGAATAAGACGAGACAGAGCTCCGTTCTTGCTTCCAAAGATATGACAATTTATTAGTATTTTCTCAGCTTCTTATATCCAGTACAGCATAATACAGTTAATCACAGGACAATGCAATCTCCACCCCCCTTCACACCATGGGGGGCTTCAATCACACTCTAAAAGGCATTCAGGTAAGCTAACCATGTAGACCGGTCGGCACCGCATCTTCAATAGGGTTCAATTAACCTTGAATAATAACACAGACATCTAGTTGAATAAGTTATCTATACAGCTTTATCACACAATGGCAGTGAGAGTGGGTGCAATCCACACCTTCAGATATTTCAATAGCCTATTATACAAAGGTATGACTCACTGACTGGCTGACCTGGTCAGGTCATCATGAACTCCTTGTGATATCTCAGTCCTGAAATATGAAGTATTATTAATGTCCCATCTCATGTAATATATGAATTATGATTCACTATTAGCCACCCTACACCCAAAAGGGCACAGGGTGGATTTCGACCCAAGAGTTATTGTTGCTGCTGGCACAAGAGTATCTCTCATCCTTCCAACGTCTCTGGGTGTCACGGGCCATTCTGTTACATCTCTCCCCTTTCCAGGACTGAGATAAGAGATATGACGGTGTCTCAAGATACACCGTCGTATCTCTGTTTTTGGCCCTGGGTATCTATGCGTATGATTCCTAGATTCATTTACGCATAGATACGGCGTAGATCTGACAGGTGTAAGACACTTACACCGTCGGATCTTAGATGTAATTCTACGCTGGCGGCTAGGTGGCGTTTACGTTGATTTCTCATTTGACTATGCAAATGAGCCTAATACGCCGATTCCCGAAAGTTTTTGCGCTGCCTCATCGTCGTTTACGTCGTTTACGTAAGCCTAAACTTACACCTACTATATGAGGGGTAAGTTTACGAAGGTCCGTCGTATGCCATATTAAGTATGGCGTCGGGACAGCGTAGTCTTTTTCCGTCGTTTACGTCGTTTTACTAAGTCGGTCACGAATAGGGCTTTACGTCAATGACGCTCACGTCGGCTTCATTGATGTTTTCCGTCGTGAGCTGGAGCATGCGCACTGGGCTATTTTTACGGCTGGCGCATGCTCAGTTCGATCGGCGCGGGGGCGCGCTTAATTTAAATACAAGCCGCCCCCTTTGAATTACGCGGGGATACGCCGGGCCATTTACACCACGCCGCCGCAAATTACGGAACAAGTGCTTAAAGAATACGGCACTTGCTCCAGTAAGTTGCGGTGGCGTAGTGTAAATGGCTTACGCTACGCTACGCCGGAATCTACGTGAATCTGGCCCTAAGGGTTCATTTATATACAATGCTATGTACTCACTGAGAGGAGTTCAACAAAACTGGAGCAGACAGAATCTGGAGCAGCTGTGCATGACAACCAAGTAGCTTCTATCTTTCATTTTCAAAGCTTAAAGCAGAGTTCTGACATTTTTTTTTTTAAAGTCAGCAGCTGCTGACTTTTAAAATATGGACAATTACCTGTCCAGGGCACCTGCGATATCCTCACCCGAAGCCGACCTGCCGCCCCGCCCCTCGGCTCTCGGGTGGGGACGTTGCCATCTTCAGTAAGGGAATCAGAAGTGAAGCCTTGCGGCTTCACAGCCTGGTTCCCTACTGTGCATGCGCGAGTCACTCTGCGCGTCCTGACTGATGCCTGCTGTCTTCTGGGACCTGTGTGAAGACAGCTGGGGGGGGCAGAGGAGGGGCCAGACATGGCGTAGTGGAAGCCAAAAGTGGGACCAGTATTAGACAAGTATCTGCTCCCCCCCCCCCCCCGACAAGGTGCCAAAATGTGACACCGGAGGGGAGGAGGAACACGATAAGCGGTTCCATGTTTGGGTAGAACTCCGCTTTAACTGAACAAACTGAAGATAAAAGGTGATTAGTTGAGGGGCTCCCGTCGCTACAGGTCTTATCCACTCAACAGGAAGCGCCAACAGCCTTCCAGGTATGGGAACTCCTCTGCCTCCCTGCAGATAACAGAGCCAGAATATACCGGAGCCGGAGGCACAGCATGGTGGCTTCCCGCCAAGGTCTGTCACAGGCCTCAACCTCACCGCTGACTGGAGCGCCGCCTGCCCTCTCCACACCAGACCCGGGGGAAAACGCTGTACACCACCAACAACACCCCAGCCTCTACAATCTCCGCGCGGTAGCGGCAGACATAAAGGACACACTGTCGGCTGCCATACCTGACCAGCGCCTAGACATCCGCGCCATTGCTGACAGAGTGCAGCAAGTAGAGAAGATTTATGCACAGCATGACCCTGCAACACAGGAGAGATCTGAAACCGCTGCTGGACACCCTGCACACCAAAGGCATACATTATAGATGTAAGCTCCCCTTCTGCCTCTCAGCTACCAATCATGGCCGTACGGCACTGCTGCGGGTACAGGAGGAACTCCAGCCATTCTGAGACATCCTAGGCATTCTAATGATGGACGTTCCTGAATTGGTATGCTGAATTCTGCCGCACCGATACCAGATGAGCCGCGACATGAAGAACCTATGGAAACACGATACCACAGACAAAGACCTGCTTCAGGGAATAGACCCCATACTGCAGCTCGAGGCTCCCACAATGGCTTAAGTCCAACCGAATCTCCGCACCCACGAAGGGCCCGACGCGACTCCTGACCGTACCATGGACAATCATCTATGTGAACATATGAATCTGCCTCAGTTTAGTTCCAAATTGTTTCCTTGTTTTATTAATTCTTTTTACCCGCAACCTTTTCTTAGTTTTCAATGAGGTAGGACATTCACTGCCAAAGACCGTCGCCTCTATTGCACTGGATCTATACATGCAGGGAGGCTAGACTATGTTACCAGCACCACTATGATCTGATAGCACACAGGCTGGGAGTCTGAACATCTCTACAAATGTGTAAAACTATTCGAGAACACCATACAGTGACACTACCGGGCATTGGTACTTGAAGGACACCACTTCACAGGGGACAACTTCTCCATATAGACAACCTCCATATGGAAGTTTACCCTTAATGGGTGTATGTATTTCCGCAAAGGGCTTTTGTGCGCTCCAATGTAAAAGATGAATAACCTGCCTAGCAGCGCAGATAGCTATGGTATTATTGAAGGGACTGTATATGGGTTCTGACACAAAACAAATTACACTGCTGGATGCTTATTGGAATTTCCACTTCTTAAACCGATACTGAAACCATACACCTTTTTTTTTTCTTACATCAGGGGGGTTTTCATTGAAATTTAACCAAATTGTACCCACCTAACTGAAGGGACTCTTAGTGACCCATACACCCTCCCTTCCCTGTTACAAGTGACCGTAAGCCATGAGGATTCCTTCAGAGTTTCCAGCCTAATCCACAAATATTCCCGAGGGCTCATTGTAACGGAACGCCCCTCACTCTGCTTGAGTGCTTCCGTCATATACCGCTTCTTATCAGTCTGGATATAGATATCAGATATTCCAGCTGCTCTCAAACACACAACAAGACGATACTTGTTTGTCTGCTGAACATGGAGTGTTTAATAGAACCAATAATACAACCTTTTTAACTTTTTAACACTTGAAGCTTTTTTCTGGCATTTTTTTACCTGCTTGCCGACCTGCCGCCGTCATTTTACTGCGGCAGGTCGGCTCTCCTGGGCGAGAGCCCCGTAGCTCTACGTCGGCTCTTTTTCCGGCCACTAGGGGGCACGCGCGCCGCCGGCGGCCGGCGCGCACACCCCCGCTCACCCCCGAGTCCCACGCGCATGCCCGGTGGGCACGATCGCCGCCGGACACACGCGATCGCTCGTTACAGAGCGGGGACCGGGAGCTGTGTGTGTAAACACACAGCTCACGGTCCTGTCAGGGAGAGAAATGCTGATCTTCTGTTCATTGAATGTATGAACGGAGTATCAGTGATTTCCCTCAGTCTGTCCACCCCCCCCCCCCCCATACAGTTAGAACACACCCAGGAACATACTTAACCCCTTCCCCGCCCCCTAGAGTAAACCCCTTCACTGCCAATGGTATTTTTATAGTAATCCAATGCATTTTTATAGCACTGATCGCTATAAAAATGCCAATGGTGTCAAAAATCCCCAAAATGTGTCAAAAGTGTCCGAAGTGTCCGCCATAATGACGCAGTACTGAAAAAAAACGCTGATCGCCGCCATTACTAGTAAAAAATAAAAAATATTAATAAAAATGCCATAAAACTACTCCCTATTTTGTAAGCGCTATAACTTTTGCGCAAACCAATCAAACGCTAATTGCGATTTTTTTTACGAAAAATACATGGAACAATACGTATCGGCCTAAACTGAGGAAAAAAAATGTTTTTTTTATATATTTTTGGGGGATAATTATTATAGCAAAATGTCAAAATTATTGAATTTTTTTCAAAATAGTCGCTCTATTTTTGTTTATAGCGCAAAAAATGAAAACCGCAGAGATGATCAAATACCACCAAAAGAAAGCTCTATTTGTGGGAAAAAAAGGACGCCAATTTTGTTTGGGAGCCACGTTGCACAACAGCGAAATTGTCAGTTAAAGCAACGCAGTGCCGAATCACAAAAAGTGCTCTGGTCATTGGGCAGCAATATGGCCCGGGGGTTAAGTGGTTAGACAGACTTTTTTTTCTCCCCTTCAGCCTACTAAATAAGTGGAGTGGTTAATTGCTCACAGGTGCTTAAGGCCTATATAAAGTTCAGTCAAGCTCATTTTGAGCCTGCGCATCTTGAGTTTGCTAGAACTCTGTCCAAGTGGAACTGGACTAAGTGGTGAGTTAAAATCAAGAGTTTAAAACAGGAGGTTTAAATCAGGGGTCATAGTATCTGTGTAGGGTGAGTACCTGAGTGTTGTCTGAGTAGTGTGTGTGGATTGTTAGTACTTGTGTATTGTGGGTGCACGCTGGTCTGCGGGTGCACATAGATCTGTTGGTCTGCGGGTGCACATAGATCTGTTGGTCTGCTGGTTCACTTAGATCTGTTGGTCTGCGAGAGCACGTAGGTCTGTTGGTCTGCGAGTGCACGTAGGTCTGTTGGTCTGCGAGTGCACGTAGGTCTGTTGGTCTGCGAGTGCACGTAGGTCTGTTGGTCTGCGAGTGCACGTAGGTCTGTTGGTCTGCGAGTGCACGTAGGTCTGTTGGTCTGCGAGTGCACGTAGGTCTGTTGGGTCTGCGAGTGCACGTAGGTCTGTTGGTTCTGCGAGAGAACGCGGGTCTGTTGGGTCTGCGAGTGCACGTAGGTCTGTGAGTACCTGTGTATTGTCTTGTTGAGTAGTAGTATCAGGAAGCTAGTTGTTAGGAAATTTGGACAGGGTAAAATCTCTAATCCTCATTAAATTAATAGGTACAATGCCGGGCGGGTGTGGCCAGGCGACTCGGTGTACATCTTGCGGCATGTATGCGTTCCTTGATCATCTGATCGAGGGTGATTACTGCTGTGCAAAATGTAAGCACATTGTTACCCTGGAAGCCCAGGTTCTGAATCTGGGGAAGCAGCTGTTGGCACTGGGAAGACCCTCCACACTAAAGCAAAGCGGGAAATGTACCCAGCAGGTGATGGCTGGGGCCAGCACAGAGGTGGGTGGAGACAAAGAGGTGCAGGCACTAGAAAATAGTAGATGGGTGACAGTCAGGAAGGGTAGAGGGGCAAGGGCCAGGGAGGCTAATCCAGGGCAGGGGCAACCCAATAAGTATGCTCCGTTGAGTTACATTGGTGAAACCAGTCAGGGACTGGCACTGCTGGAGCTGAGGGACTTTCCTAGCTGCCAGGGGAAGAACTCCTCCAGTAAGAGTGGGGAGGAAGCAAAGTGAAAGGAAAGGCAGATTCTGGTGGTAGGGGACTCAATTCTTAGAAGGACAGAGAGGGCAATCTGTAAAAAAGACCTGAAGTGCCAAACTGTATGTTGTCTACCGGGCGCTCGGGTTCGGCACATCACTGATCTTGTGGACAGATTACTGGGAGGGGCTGGGAAAGACCCAGCTGTCATGGTGCACGTTGGCACCAATGACAACGTCAGAGGCAGATGGAGTGTCCTAATGAACAATTTTAGGGACTTGGGAGCTAAATTGAAGAGAAGGACCTCCAAGGTAGTATTCTCAGTATTCTCAGGAATACTACCAGTAAATCGAGCCACACCAGAAAGGCAGAGGGAGATTAGGGAAGTAAACAAGTGGCTGAAGAGCTGGTGTAGTAAAGAGGGGTTTGGGTTCCCTTGAGGACTGGGCCCACTTCTCAGTCGATAACCAGTACTATAGAAGGGACGGACTGCACCTAAATGAGGAGGGTGCAGATCAGCTGGGAATAAGGATGGCCAAAAAGTTAGAGGGGTTTTTAAACTAGGTGACGGGGGGGAGGGTCCAGAGATAGAGATAGTCAGTGTGGAACATAGTCAAGAGGGTAGTATTAGAGGTAGGAACCAAAGCACATAAACCCAAGGTAAGTAGAGTAGCAGGTCCTAGTTGCAATCTCGGAACACCCAAGAGGATAGTATGTGACCGGTCAGAATATATTAATGCAGTTAAGTGTTTGTTCACCAATGCCAGAAGTCTGCCAAGCAAAACAGGTTGGCAGCTCTGGTGCATGAGGAGAGCTATGATGTAATTGGTATTGCTGAAACTTGGCTTCAATCCTCACATGACTGGGCTATTAATATTCCTGGCTATGCTCTCTTTCGGAAAGATAGGGTAAAAAGGAAAGGTGGCGAGGTCTGTCTCTATGTGAGAAGTGACCTCAAAGCAAGCGTGAAAGAGGACCTGGTTGATGGAGAGTGTGATGAAGCTGAAGCATTATGGGTGGAACTGCATACAGATGTGCGTAGTTCAAAGTTAATCATTGGAGTTTGTTATAGACCACCCAATGTTAATTAGGAGGTGGAGACTCAGCTCCTTGCACAGATGGAAAGGGCTGCAAGGGCTGAGACGGTGATAATAATGGGTGATTTTAACTACCCAGAAATTGACTTGAGTAATGGCACTGCTGGGACAGTTAAAGGGCAAAAATTTAAAAACCTTTTGCAGGACAATTTTATGGTCCAAGTTATTGAGGTCCCAACTAGGAATGATGCTCTGTTGGACCTGGTAATCTCAAACCATGCAGAGCTTATTACTAATGTTTAGATGAAAGAACACCTGGGTAGCAGTGATCATAACATGATTTCATTTGATGTTAGCTGTAAGCAAGATATACATATAGGAAAGATAAAAACACTTAATTTCAAAAGAGCAAATTTTCCAAGGATGAGGGCTGCTCTCCAGGACTTGGACTGGGAGGGAATATTGGCACCGATGAACACAGAACAGAAATGGAAATTCTTCAAAAAGACTGCAAAGTATATTCCCATGGGCAATAAGTTTAAAAGGCTAAAAATAAAACCTATGTGGTTCAAAACTATAAACAATAAGAAAATCGCTTTTAAAAATATAAAAATGAAGGAACACTAGTGTCGTTTAAATGTTACAAAGAATATAATAGAATATGTAAAAAGGAAATCAAGGATGCAAAAATTCTAAATGATTGACAGATTGCAAAATATAGTAGGACAAACCCCCAAAAATTATTTAAATATATTAACCACTTAAGGACCCCCGCACGCACATATACGGCCACAGAAGGGCACGTACAGGCACAAGGGCGTAAATTTACGTCCCCGCCTAAGTGCGGTTCGGGGGTCCCATCGGGACCCCCTCCGCGGCGTGCGGGGGTCCCCCTGGCTCCGGGAGCGATCCGGCATCTGGGGGCGGATGTCGGCGAATACCCGCCCCCCCGCGATCGCTCCCAGCCAATGGGAGCGCGCTCCCAACCTGTCACTTCCTCCTCCTGTGTTTACACAGGAAGGAGGAAATTATGTATTCTCTCATCGCAGCGCTGTTTCCCAGCGCTGCTGATGAGAGAAGACATCACAAGTAAGTGTGCACCAACACAACACTGACACACACTCACATAGGCATATTAACCCCTTGTGATCGCCCCCCCCACCCCCTGTCACAGTGTCACTGAATGCAGTGATCTAATCACTGCATTTAGTGTCAGTGTGACAGGCAGTGTAAAAAAAAAGTTAGTGTTAGGTTCAGGATAGCCCCCCCACCCCCCCTAATAAAGTTTTATCCCCCTGATCACCGCCCTAGTTAACCCTTTCATTCCCTATTGCCAGCGTCACTAAGCGATAATTTTTCTGATCGCTGTATTAGTGTCGCTGTTCCCGCTAGGTAGCTATTTTTTTTTTTATTGCGATTTTTTTTTTTTTTTACTAAAGACATGTGGCTAAATAAATTTTGGCCTAAATGTTTGACTAAAATTTAGTTTATTTGATTTTTTTTTAACAAAAAGTAAAAAATAGTGTTTTTTTTTCAAAAATGTCGCTCTATTTTTGTATATAGCGCAAAAAATAAAAATCGCAGAGGTGACCAAATACCACCAAAAGAAAGCTCTATTTGTGGGAAGAAAAGGACGCAAATTTTGTTTGGGAGCCACGTCGCACGACCGCGCAATTGTCTGTTAAAGCGACGCAGTGCCGAATCGCAAAAACACCTTGGGTCATTTACCAGCGTATTGGTCCGGGTCTTAAGTGGTTAATAGTAAAAAGGTGAAGTCTGAGCATGTAGGCCCTTTACGAAATAATCTAGAGTGGGTGACTGAGGACAACGAGAAGGCAAAAGTATTAAATGTTTTCTTCAGCTCTGTGTATACAATGGAGCATGGGGAGCTCATGTCCATAATGGGGGTGGGAGTGACACAGCCCCAAATCCACAATGGCTCAAAAGTGATATGGTCCAGAAATATTTAGACAGAACAAAGGTGAATAAAGCACCTGGACCAGATGGCATCCACCCACGGATCCTAAAAGAATTGAGCTCTGTAATTTTAAAGCCACTGTATCTAATATTTAGGGACTCATTAATGACAGGAATAGTACCACTGGATTAGCGTAGAGCCAATGTGGTGCCTATATTTAAAAAGGGAACAAAGTCTTTACCAAGTAACTATAGACCTGTTAGTTTAACTTCTATAGTTGGGAAGTTACTGGAACGTTTAATAAAAGACCACATGGATAAGTTCTTGCTGGAAACAAACTATTTAAGCAACAGACAGCATGGATTCATGAAAGACAGAAGTTGCCAGACAAACCTGATTTCTTTTTATGAAGAGGTAAGTAAAACCCTGGACAGAGGCATGGCTGTGGACGTGATATACTTAGATTTTGCTAAAGCGTTCGATACAGTTCCCCACACACAGCTCATGTGTAAGGTAAGGTCTACAGGATTGGATATAGCAGTTTGTAAATGGATAGAAAACTTGCTGAAAAACAGAATTCAGAGAGTCGTGGTTAATGATTCTTACTCTGAATGGTCCAAGGTTATCAGCGATGTACCCCAAGGTTCAGTGCTGGGACCCTTACTTTTTAATATATTTATAAATGATATTGGGTCTGAGATCAAAAGTAACATTTCTGTCTATGCGGATGACACCAAGCTATGCAGTGGAATAACGTCCTTACAGGATGTTGCCAATTTACAAGCCTAATTGGGCGACTAAGTGGCAGATGAGGTTTAATGTTGATAAATGTAAAGTTATGCACTTAGGGGCTAAGAATATGCATACATCATACATGCTAGGGGGAGTACAACTGGGGGATCTGTAGTGGAGAAGGATCTGTGGGTTTTAGTTGATCATAAGCTTAATAATGGCATGCAATGCCAAGCTGCGATTTCCAAAGCGAGCAAAGTCCTTTCCTGTATTAAGAGAGGTATGGACTCCAGAGAGAGAGATATCATTAGTAAGACCTCATCTGGAATATGCAGTCCAGTTTTGGGCACCAGTTCTCAAAAAGGATATCGGAGAACTGGAGAAAGTGCAGAGAAGGGCAACCAAATTGATAAGAGGCATGGAGGAGCTCAGCTATGAGGAAAGATTAGAAGAACAAAATGTATTCACTCTTGAGAAGAGGAGATTTAGGGGGGATATAATCAACATGTAAAAATATATAAGAGGTCCATATAGTGAACTTGGTGTTGAGTTATTCACTTTACGGTCAACACTGAGGACAAGGGGGCACTCTTTACATCTAGAGGAAAAGAGACTTCACCTCCAAATACGGAAAGGTTTCTTCACAGTAAGAGCTGTGAAAATGTGGAACAGACTCCCTCCAGAGGTGGTTCTGGCCAGCTCAGTAGATTGCTTTAAGAAAGGCCTGGATTCTTTCCTAAATGTACATAATATAACTGAGTACTAAGATGTGTAGGTAAGTTGATCCAGGGTAAATCTGATTGCCTCTCGGGGAATGAGGAAAGAATTTTTTTGCCCTGCTACAGCAAATTGGATAAATAATTACAATACTGGCACACACAGAAAACAAATATATAAGTTGTCCAAAGTACAAGTCCTATAAACTGTAAAATCTTTAGTGTGAGGAGCAGTCAATAGATCCGGGCAGCCTTGCGTGGGGAGCTGAAGCAATGCTCCAAAGACATGTAACAGAAGAACAAACAAAGCAGGCGCCACTTAGTAAACTGCAGACTTTAATGAGAGATTAACATTAGAGCACTCACATGGAAGTGTTAAAGTACAGGCATAAATATGAAGTCCTGAGATCAGTCAAGGCCAGCCGAGGTGTGCGTGTCCCCTGTCTTCTTTCACAGCGCTTGTGCTGTATAGGAGGAAGCAGCTGCTTGTCAACAATAATATGTGCCAAAAGAGATGCACAGTATACAGGCAGAGGTGCTGGAACGCACACTGAGACACTGCGGCATGGAGGGGGGGATGATGTCACTACGGTGGACCACAATGCAATAGGTTTCAGTGCTGGGGCCGTGGTTGGATGAAAAAACTCACAGCGCGCACCTTTCTCCAGCAAATTGGATCATGCTCCACTGTTTTTTTTTTGCCTTCCTCTGGATCAACTGTGGGTATGGAGTTGGGTATATGTGATGTACTGTGTTTTTTTTATTTTGTTTGTTTATTTTTTTATGGTTGAACTGGATGGACTTGTGTCTTTTTTTCAACCTGACTAACTATGTAACCTTATATACAGTTAGAGGAGGTAACCAGAGCATAAATTAACATGAGCTAGTTAACTAATCATTTACCCAGACTAGGCAACTCATAGATATGACCTTTCAGGGTAGACGTCTCCTGCTATACAATACACATTATCATAAGTGTATACACAGGACATCCTCACACAATAGCAGGGTCAATTAGCACAGAGAACAGACAGATGGCTGGAGGTGATGGCATTAGCATCTAACAGTATGTGTCCCAACATTATGAATGAGTCACTCTTACAATTAACCCGTTGAGTTCAGAATCAACAAACAGTAAATAGTTCTTTACAGATATCCTGGAATATATTGTGGATAATATTTATGTAATAATCCCATCTCAGGTAGTCCAAGATATCATTTCTCAGTCATCCTATGCCCTTAGTGGACATAGGATGATTTTAGACATAAGAGGGCCCGGGGATGTCCCGGGTGAGTCTGTCACACTCATCACTAACTAGCAGTGACAATCGAATAGCGCTCTACTCAGTACAAGCCTACTACCAGATGTAATGTTATACATATTCCGCATCAAATATTGTCATTCAATAAAATATATAGTGAACAGTGACACATTTACATATGACGAAAAGTGGTAGTGAATAGTTTATATATAGTCTATAAAGTGTTTCCAGTGGATGAAGTGACTCTCCAAAGTGAGTAATAATAAAACAGTTGTCTGTAGGTATTCCACAACCGATAAAAAAGAGAGGCTTACCAGATATGTTGAACCCAACTAGGCATACGCCCAACAAGTCACAGAGCTTTTGGTGTAGCACACCCAGGGGGTTGCCAGTAGGGTTCAACCAAGGATGCAGCAACACAGACTCAAAAGTAATTCATCAAAAATAATAAATTGGTAGAAGTAGAGAAAATGGGCCACATAGTGTGATACCATTTCAACAAGAAACATTTATTGTATAAGTAAAAAATGGACACGCACATTTGAGAAGATATTAAAAGTATGTAGATAAAATCAAATGACGCAGTGGCATCAGCAGAGCCCGTCCCGATGTTTCATCCTAAAAGGCCATCCTCTGGGGTGCTGGTCCACTGAGGCCACTGCGTATTTATAATAAAAGAGGGTCACACCTAATGAAAGCCAGCTCCATGATCGCCACAATCACAGTCAAATCACTTCCAGTCTCCAAAGATGGCGCCTTAGCTTGCACTGCAAGCCTCCTTTTGGTATGTATTGAAACCATTTGACGCGGACCAAGCCTCATTTTGATATGCACTGCAAGCCTTGTTTTGGTATGTATTGAAACCATATGATGCGGGCCAAGCCTAGATTTGGTGTGCATTGAAAACCATGTGAGACAGGCCAAGCCTCTATTTGAAGGTATGGCCAGAAATGTTAATTTGTTCCCATTCACCCTACATGGTAAATAGCCCATGGACACTCAGGCTTCGTACACACGAGGGAATTTATCCGCTGAAAATGGTCAGACGGACCATTTCAGCTGATAAATCCGCTTGTCTGTAGGGGCCGGCGGACAGTTTTGGACGGATTTCACCAGCGGAAAAGTTTCAAAGCATGCTTTGAAACTTTTCCGCTGGAGAGCTGCCCGTCGGATATGTCCGCTGGTTAGTACGCCTAACCAGCGAACATATCTGCCCGCACATGCGTCGGATCCTGTAAATGGATCCGACGCATGCGCGCGGAAGTGTTTTACTTCCTGGTGCGGTGACGTGGCGGCGTCAACGTCACCGCCGCGCCACCGCGCTGTCCACCTGCGGGGAATTTGATCCGATGGTGTGTACAGCCACCGGATCAAACAGCCCGGCAGACATATCCGATGGAAACGGTCCGTTGGACCGTTTCTATCGGATAAATTACATCGTGTGTACGAGGCCTGAGTGTCGGTAAATAAGGACTATAAAATGGAAAACAATGTATATTAAACCAACTAAGTATTTGACATGTTGTAATATAAAAGTCTCTAAGCAGAAAAGTGGTAATACACGGAAGTGCCCGTCATGGTCTTGAAACCGGAAGTGTCCCTTATCAGACTTTCAAGAAAATATTAGTAGTGTAACGAGCGTGACAAGGCATTAATGGGGCCACATTTTGGTGTATTAATTAAATGGAACTAACTAAATATAACAAAAAAGAAGAAAGAGGACTTGATGTAATAAAAATTAATATTTTTAAATAGTAGATGTTTGATAAACATGTGTGATGAATGTAACTGTCAATCACCATAAAACTCGTATTAGGGGTGATCCTCTTATCATAAATACGCAGTGGACCTGCATCCCAGAGGATGCCTTTTTAGGACAAAGGGTCTGGACGGGGTCCCACGCGCCTCGTGGCCCACCTGGCTTGAGGTGCGTGTCCTGAATCCTGGTTCTGGGACCACGTTGGCCCGGGGGTTGTGACTTTGTTTGTGGGTCCAGTAGTCTGGCTGGGGCCTGCGTTGCAAAGGTGATCCTGTGCTGTCCGTCCTGCGGGAGGAAGCCACTTGATGAAGGAAGCCAGGGGAGGACCTATCCTGGAGGGGGCCATGCAAGAGGCTAGTACCTTGGGAGAAGGCCTGAAAACTTAATCGAAGGATCCACCGCACACCGAGAGGTTTGAGAGTGTCGCCTGTCGGGCCTAAAAGTTCTACCAAAGCTAAGATAGAGAAATCCGGGTGCTGAATCCTGTGGCAGAGGATTCCGGACCAAAGTGTCTCCTCATAAAGGAAGGTCTGTGGCAGAGACTGTACTTTACTTTGTGCACCATCCCGGCTGCTAGGCCAGTGAGAGGGACCTATCTGGGTGAGCAATACCCACTCTGGCTAGAGTGGCGACGATAACTGTTTGCTGGAAGCAAGAGTGTGTTTCCCTACCTGTAATTATGCACCTGAATCTACCTTTTCCTCCCTTCATCCTTCTTTTCTACTGAAGTTCTGAAAAATAAATCTAAGAAAAAGAAGTGCATTGTGTGGAAATTGAAATTCTTCAGACTCTCCTTTTACCCTGGACAGCGAGAATATAGAGGTAACGTGCCACCCAAAAATAACCAGCAGCTCCTCCGGGGGTAGTGCTACATTTGGATGAATTGCCTTTGAGTCTGTGTCACTGCATCCTTGGTTGAACCCTACTGGCAACAATATTGTGACAGTCTCCCACCTCATATGTCTACATTGGAAGCTGTGTATGCTGATATAATTTCCTCCCCTGGGTGTGATACACCAAAAGCTCTGTGACTCCTTGGGCGTATGCCTAGTTGAGTTCAACACATCTGGTAAGCCTCTCTTTTTTATCGTTGGTGGAACACCTACAGACAACTGTTTTATTATTACTCACTTTGGAGAGACACTTCATCCACTGGAAACACTTTATGGACTATATATAAACTATGCACTAGCACTTTTTGTCATATGTAAATGTGTCACTGTTCACTATATATTTTATTGAATGACAATATTTGATTCATATTTTATATTTGTTGTATGCACCACAGTGACTCTCTGCCAGAGCTTTTTTTTCTCAGAAAATAGGTGCAGGAACTCAACCACGACCCTGTTGAGATATCACAAACAGTAGAAGGGTCTTAAAGGGGCATTTAATACCAGGATTGCATTACATAGTTTAGGGGGTTACACACAGAGTGCAGAGCTGTCACTTGTAAACACAGAAACCGGACTTCTGTGTTTACAAGTGATTGTGGTGAGCAGGCACCAAAGGGTCTGAGCCAGAGGTGGCGGAACTGAGTTCCCCCAAGTTCCCCCTGAAAAAAAGCCCTGCTCTCTGCTATCAATACATGTATATATATAAAGGAGGACTTCTGTGCTAATACTAAATAGTCTCCCTTAGATCAACAGTGAAAAAAATGCAGCAAACACGGTAAGGTGCATACACAGAAACGAAATAGGTCACAAATTCAGAAATAAGTGATTGCGCAAAAAATTATTAAAAGACAAATAATACATGAGTAATGGGTGAGAAAACTAAATATCAACATAGGTCGTGATAATAGTGACAAAAGTCCAGATGGACATAGCAAAGCAATGTGCAATGAAAAAATATGCAAAAAACTGTCCCCGATAGTAGCAAGGATGCTATAGTAGATGCCCACTGTGGTGGAGAGATTGATCTTCATACTTATATCCTGAATGCAACTATCATGCCCCTGATTGATGTGTATGTATATATATGTATGTATACGTGTATATATATATATCTGTATATATCTCTGCATCTTTGTACCCCTAAATTGGTAAAGATACGTAGTCAGGCGATACCATTTCATAGTAACCATTTCTTTCCTGATAGGAGATGTCCCCTCATTGTATTAACAGAATTTCCTGTCTTTTGATGTCTGATTGAAATAAACACATTAGGATAATTAGACAATAATATGTGTTTACAGAATTTCCTGCCATTCTCCTGTCTGATTGAACAAAAACACATTACTGTGTTAATTAGATAATAGGCTGGCCAGGTGTCATATGCAAGTAGGGGAATACACAGGTAAATAACTGATCACAAGGAAAGTTGGTAGGGGTCAATTAATGCATGGATATGTAAACTCCTAAACATCCCTCGGCATAGATATGTGACAGCAGGAAATTGCCGGTTGGGGGTCCTTATGATCAAATCCTAGGGAACTTGAGTTTTTTTGGAGGGAAAGATTATAGGCTCAGGGGTATAAAAGATAGAAGTCAGTCCTGATAGAGAGCTCAGCAGTGTAGGATGTCCTGATGTAGACCACAGCCTGGTAAAGTACCCTCTCCCCCTCTCTCCCTGTCTCCCTGTCTCTCTCCCCCTCTGTCTGTCTCTCCCTCCCTCTGTCTCTCTGCCTCTCTCTTTCCCTTTTCTCTCTCTCTCTCTCTCTCTCTCTCTCTCTCTCTCATACTTTCCTTCTATCTTATGATTTTGCCTATAAGTATATTAGGAGTCCATGAATGTCCGTGGTAACCATATCTGAGTTAGGCCTTAGTTATCTTTGTAATCTGGCAACACTATTCCTGTAACCTCACCTAGCCACTTGTGACCGGCCCCACGTCCAAAGACGTCACGTTTTTGAAGATGGATATCTCGGTAACGGCAGCAGCTGCTGCCACAACCGAGATATCCATCTCTTCGTGGGGCGGTCCTGTTAACGATAACGGCGGTCATCGCGGCGGATTCGCCGCGAGATCGCCGTTACCGGCGGCGGGAGAGGGTGCCCCCCCCCTCCCGCCGCTCTCCCGCGCTCTCCGCCGCTTACCGTAGCCGTCGGTAGCGGCGGAGGCGATCGGGTCCGCTCGTTGCCTGTCCGGGGATGTGACTGAGGGAAAAAATGTCCCTCAGCCGTCCCCCTCTCTCTGCTGGGCGGAAGTGACGTCAAAACGTCATTTCCGCCCAGCCTCTTAAAGAGACATTTAATTTGTTTACATTTTGCCTTTTTTTTTTTTTTTTTTTTTTTTTTCTTTTTTGCATTTAAGCCTGAATATGAGATCTGAGGTCTTTTTGACCCCAGATCTCATATATAAGAGGACCTGTCATGCTTTTTTCTATTACAAGGGATGTTTACATTCCTTGTAATAGGAATAAAAGTGATAATTTTTTTTTTTTTTTTTTTTTTCAGTGTTAAAAATTATAAAATAAATAAAAATAAAAACGAAAACCAAAAAAAAATTTTTTTAAAGTGCCCCGTCCCGACGAGCTCGCGCGCAGAAGCAAACGCATACGCGAGTAGCGCCCGCATATGAAAACGGTGTTCAAACCACACAAGTGAGGTATCGCCGCGATCGTTAGAGCGAGAGCAATAATTCTAGCCCTAGACCTCCTCTGTATCTCAAAAAATGCAACCTGTAGAATTTTTTAAACGTCGCCTATCGAGATTTTTAAGGGTAAAAGTTTGACGCCATGCCACGAGCGGGCGCAATTTTTATGCGTGACATGTTGGGTATCATTTTACTCGGCGTAACATCATCTTTCACAATATATAAAAAAATTGGGCCAAATTTATTGTTGTCTTATTTTTTAATTCAAGAAAGTGAATTTTTTCCAAAAAAAGTGCGCTTGTAAGACCGCTGCGCAAATACGGTGTGAGAAAAAGTATTGCAATGACCGCCATTTTATTCTCTAGGGTGTTAGAAAAAAATATATATATAATGTTTGGGGGTTTTAAATAATTTTCTAGCAAAAAAAACTGTTTTAGTCTCGTAAGCACCGAATCTGAAAAACAGGCTCGGTAATGAAGTGGCTAGGGACATTGGGTAATTTCTAATCATTACTTTTCTTCATCTCTGTGATTTTTCCTTTCCTATAAATACTGATGTGTCCATTGAAGCAATATTTTATCATTTGTATGATTGTGTAACATTGAAACCATCTTGGTTTTAGAGGTGATATCTGTTATGTTAATAGTTACGAATATCAGATTGAGATAAGCTTCTTCTATGTATCAATAAATGTAATCCTTTTTCTTATTTTCACACCCCTATCGTTTGCTTTAATTTCTATATAGACAAAAAGTTTTTTTTTATAGCTAATATTAATTATGTACGTGCGAAACTAATATTTCTAAGACAAATGGTTCCCCGTGTGATAGGAGAGTTTAAAGTTTGGATAAATATGATTTCTTTTTATGGTAGGCAGAGCTGGTTTTTATGTTTTAACCTGTTTTTTTACCTAACAAACTAACTTTTCAGAACTTAACCTTTTACTTTTTGTCTATGTAACCCTTTATGTTGATGAGACTGATTTTGAATAATGTAGATATATAAAATGAAATTGCAGCAGGGTGTCAGTGCGAATAATAAGGATGCTGTTTGGAATCTTGAAAACAGTGGGCCAGATTCTCAGCTAGGTACGTCGGTGTATCTCCAGATACACCGTTGTGTCTCTGGTTTCTGGCCCTGGGTATCTATGCGACTGATTCTTAGAATCAGTTACGCATGGATTTTGCCTAGATCCGACTGGCGTAAGTCACTTGCACCGTCGGATCTAAGTTGTAATGTTATGCTGGCCGCTAGGTGGCGTTCCCGTCGATTTCTGCGTTGAATATGCAAATGAGCGTTGTACGCCGATTCCTGAGCGTAATTGCGTGCCATCGTCGTAGTTAGCGTAGTTTGGGTGAGCGTATGGTTACCCCTGCTAGAAGGAGGGGTGACCTTGCGTAGGTCTGGCGTACACCATGTTAGGTATGGACAACGTCTGGTTTTTCCGTTGTGTACGTTGTTTACGTAGCTCATTGTGAATGGGGCTGTACGTTAATTACGTTCACGTTGAAACCAATTGGCAGCGTACGATGGAGCATGCGCAGTGGGCTACGTTTATGGCCAACGCATGCGCAGTTCGTTTGGCGCGGGGGGCGCACTTAATTTAGACACAGCACACCCCCCTCCTTCCTACTTTAAAGTACGCACAGTTGCGCCGGCCTATTTGCGCTGCGCCACCGCAAATTGCGGAGCAGGTGCTTTGAGAATACAGCACTTGCCCGTAAAAGGTGCAGAGGCGTAGCGTAAATGGAATACGCCACGCTACGCCGGGAAACCGCAAATCTACGGGAATCTGGCCCAGTGTGTCTCTGCCAAAAATAAATTTCAGTGAACCCTTTGAATATTAGGCCAATCTTGTGAGTGAAACGCACCTATGCTTTTGGGCTGCGTTTCCCCTAATGCAACTCCAAAGTCGCCTGATACAGGATGCGATTGTGAGATGCAGCTGTAGTGCGACTATTGTGTGGCCTTGCATGCGTTTTTTTGATCCAGAAGTCGCATCAGAATGCTGCAGGTACCTTAACAGTCGCTGCAGCTTTGAGCCACATAGATTGGAATGGGGGCTATTGAAAACAGTAGGCTGCGATTTGTAATGCGACTTTGGGTCCAAGGTCACATGGCAAATCGCATCAGGGGAAACGGAGACTAAATCACACTGAATTATCTGGATGTATGTGAATCTATCTTTCTGTGTAAACTAACGGTGTAATTAGATCTGCAAACACTGGCTGTATTGTGACTGCTAAAAGATCATTGAGCGTCAGTTAGAATTGCCTCCTACCCTACAAACAATCATAGGGTCTAATCAAGCTTAATGCTTGGGAAGCTCTGTGGTAAGTAAGCATTTCTTTTAAAATACAATGGAAAGTCCACGGGGAGATTAAACTTATTTAGTTTGGAAAATCTCCGGGCTAACTTTTTCGAAGGGCTATAGTCGCTTGATGACAAGTAGTGAAGAAGAGGAGGCAAAGGCGGCAGGGGCGGTACCTGTCGACCCAATTATTGATCAAAGCTCTAGCTAAGCTTTGGGGAATGCGACTGGTAAAAAAGGTCTGCGGGAGCAACTCAAGGTCCTTCGTCCATAAAAGGATGGGAGATCAAATCGCTTCCAGGGTCTAACCGTGGGGAACCTTACCACTTGACCTGGAAGGAAGAAATGATAGATAAATGTGGACCTTGGGTTGTGAAATATGCAATATTGGGAATCGCTGGACTGGAAACGGTATTTTAAAGGATGCTTGAAGTACAGAGATGAACAGAACTGATGAGGTGAGTAGGTATTTTCTAATACGGACAAGCAGGGTCAGCCACTAAAATGTAGTAGTGAGGAACAGAGGTTATGGATTCAAGTATGATAAAGAACAGGATGATCTGTGTATGGTCTTGAGGTCATATTTGACCTGGCTAAGTGTGTTGTGCGGAAGTGTGTGAGATCCATGGATCGTGATGTTTTGTGTTTGTTAAAGTTTAAAATTATGAATGGTGTTCTGTAGTTCAACCTATTTCTTTGACACATTGAATGGTGTGTGTGTGACGTGTGTTCTCAGCTGCTGACAGCCCAAATGACCCCCCCTTCTTTCCAGGTCTGTGAGAATGTGTGAACAGCTGTATTGTCATGCAAACAATTGAACTGTAAAACAAAAGTAAAAAGCCTCCTAATATTAACTGTAATTTTGCTTCCATAGAAGAAACAGTTTGTTGTTTTGAAGTTTTTCAGTGTGCTCAGTATGGTAAAGTATAACTGTCTTGCCAGACAAAGGGGGCACTTTGTGTTTGTGTTTGTGTTTTTTTTTTTTTTTTTTTTTTTAATGTAATTAATAATGCCTGTTTAATTGCATATGTTTTTTTTCCATAATAAATTTTTATTTGGTTTTCATATTTAACATTTGAAGACAAAATATAACGGTACTCCAGCAATATAATACAATCAGATGTCACAGGGTAAGATAGGTTACAAATCAACATGTTGAATATAACAAGTTAAAGCAAGAGATACATTGGTAGTGGGGATCCATATCTTTCCAGGCATGGATTACCTGGGAGGTTCAATGTAGGGAGGGGGGAGAAGCCGCTCCCTCGGACACCCCTTATGGGATCATTACTGTGTCCGGGGGATTAGGCCGGTCCCCATCCCCTGATTTAGAGTTTATACCTATGACATAAATAGAGTACAATTCAGAAAGGGGAAGGCAGAGAGCAGGAAGTAGAAAGCAGAAACTTGGTACCAGTTTCGTAATAAGATCACCAGAAAGGGAAAAAGAGAATCAAAGATACATTCAACCTGGTTCAGTGTCTCCGGGCGGTGTAGGATGTGCGGGAGGTAAAGGAATCTGAGGGGAGCTATCAAACCAAAGCAGCCAAGGGTGCCATTGATTGAGGATCTTATCCCTATTTTTGTTCTGCAGCGCCAGTGTGTATTCATAGGTGAAATGTAGGTGAGTAGTTTGGATCACTTCTCCTAATGTAGGTGGTTCAGGGTTTTTCCATCTCTTGGCAATATTTAAGTTCACTGAAAGAGCTATGTGGGCTAAGGTGTGTTTCAAGTGTTTTGGGTATTGGTCCAAGTCCAGAAGTAGGAGAGCTAGAGTAGGGGTAGGAGCAATCGGTATTTTAGAAATTTCAGACATCAGTCCGAAGACTGAAGTCCAGAGGCAAGAGAGGGAGGGGCAACTCCAGAAAGTATGGAGTATGTCCCCTCTCTTTCCGCATCCCCTCCAGCATTTGTTGTCTCGTGATGCGCTAAATTTAGAGATTTTGTCGGGCGTCAAGTACCATCGTTGTGCAATTTTCATGTACATTTCCCAAAGTGTAGAGCAGCATGTAACGTCGAAGATGGAGGTACATGCTTTGGACCATTGTTCTGTGGTATACGTGCGGCCTAAGTCTGATTCCCAGTGGAGCAGAGGCGCCGTTTTGACGAAGACACTCTTTTGTTGGAGGGTGTTATAAAAGAGTGAAATGCCCTTTTTTTGGGGATTAAGGGTGCTAAGAAAATGCCAAGTTGAGCGGGGTATACTACGTTCCCAAGAGGGATTAGCGTAGAGGTAGTGCCTAGTCCTAACATAAAGGTAGGCGTCAGAGTCGGGGAGATTGAATTCTTTTTGAAGGTCGGGGAAAGATTTGAAGGCCTTGTTTTTAAAAAGGTCATCTATATGTAAGAGTCCCTTTTCTGTCCACTGTGTATAGGAGATCAAGTTAATATTGTGTTGAAGTGTAAGGATTGGGATTTTTAGGTTGTGGGTGTCGGGGTGGCTGTGGGTGGTGGTTACAAATTTATTCCATATTCGGACAGTGGCTAGCATGGTAGGAGGGACAAAGGAGGGTAGTTTAGATGAGGGGGAGGTAGAGAGTAGCCATGTGGATAGGTCCCTCCTTGGTACGTAGGTAGATTCAATTTGCCCCCATATGGTATTTAGGTCAGGGGAGAACCATTCCCTGGTCTGGGTGAGTACTGCGGCCATGTAGTAGTCATAAAAGTCCACATATCCCGAACCCCCTGCCTTACGGTGTTTGATCATTCTAGAGTGTGCGCCCCTTGCTTTCTTACCTAACCACAGGAAGGAGGAAAGTGCAGTCTGCAAGGATTTAAAGTAGTATTTTGGGATAACAATGGGTAACGTCCTGAACAGGTATAGTATTTGAGGGAGGTGGGACATTTTAAAGGCAGCGAGGCGGCCCATCCAAGACAGCTCCAGAGACGCCAGCCTGCTCAGATCTTTTTGGAGGTTGTCGCGAAAAGCTATGTAGTTATATTTAAAGAGCAGCTGAGAGGCTTTGGTCAGTTGAATACCAAGATACGTTATGCTGTGGTCAGCCCAGGAGTATGGGAACTGATGTTGCAAAAGCATAGCCGTAAGGGGATCAACTCCTAAATTCAGAATGTGGGATTTAGATTCATTTACTTTATAGAATGAGACCCGACTGAACCAGGCAAGCGTCTCCTGAACCGCCGAGAGGGAGGAGGTAGGGTTTGACAACATTAAAATAACGTCATCTGCAAACAGACTAATTTTGTGCTCCAGGCCACCTATGTCGATTCCTCTTATATTCGTGTTGGACCGTATGTGTTGTGCTAGGGGCTCCATCGCTAGATTAAATATTAGGGGAGAGAGTGGGCATCCTTGCCTGGTGCCATTGGAGATGGGAAATGGGGTGGACAGGGAATCTGCCGAATACACTCGGGCAGAGGGTGTAGAGTATAATGCCATAATGGCTTTATGTATGAGTCCTGTGAATCCAAATTTTGAGAGCGCCGACGACAGGTACCCCCAATGCACCCTATCAAACGCTTTTTCAGCGTCTAGGGACAGGAGAACAGAGGGGGT
This sequence comes from Rana kukunoris, assembly GCA_029574335.1. Lineage (NCBI taxonomy): Eukaryota > Metazoa > Chordata > Amphibia > Anura > Ranidae > Rana > Rana kukunoris. Next base: position 44,031 of record JAJQKJ010001873.1, on the reverse strand, counting down.
ACCCGAGCAGCCCACATGGTGGATGACATTAATCATCCTCCTCGTGGCGTCAGAGGCCTGTCGACCCTTTGTGAACCCAGATTGGTCCGCATGTATAAGGGATGGGAGGATATTTACTAATCTATTGGCGATAGTTTTTGCATAAATTTTTACGTCTACGTTAAGCAGAGAAATGGGGCGAAAATTCTGGGGCGACGTTGGGTCTTTCCCAGGTTTAGGGAGGGTGACTACAGTAGCACTCAACATTTCCTGAGGGAAGGAGGAAGAAGAGGCAGCAGAATTAAAAACCTCGCATAGTGTGGGGGCCAGGATCGGGTGGAACATCTTATAATATTCCCCAGTGAACCCGTCAGGTCCTGGGGATTTGGAGTTGGGGAGGTGTCGGATAGTGTGCAGTACTTCAGCGGTCGTGAAGGGAGCATTAAGGTAAGTTAGTTGAGAGGGGGATAGTGAGGGAAGATCCACCTGAGCTAAGAACTCCTCTATTTCGTCTTGGGAAGGTTGGGCATTATTTGCATCTCTTTTGAGGTTGTATAGATCCGTGTAGTACACGCTAAAGGCATTGGCTATCTCATGGGGTTTTAATAATTTTTCTTTAGAGTGAGGGTGATAAAGAAATGGAATTTTGGATTTAAGCCTGTGCCCTCGAATTTTCAGGGCCATCAATTTGCCCGCCTTATTGCCTGTGGCATAAGATGTGGCCCTCAGTTTAGTGTAAACTTTTTCATGTATCTCCAACAGGAGGGTTCGGAGCTCCTGACGCAACTTAAAGATTGTGGTCTGAAGTATGGGAGAGGGGCATTGTTTATTTTGTGCTTCAGCTGTGTCAATATCTGCAGTCAGTTGGTCTATTCTCCGTGACCTATTCTTCCTAGCTCTAGCACCAAGTTGAATGAGGACACCTCTAGATACCGCTTTATGGGCATTCCACACGACCATCGGGTCAGGTACCGAATGGGCATTTAATGAAAAATAGTCGGTCAATTGTTGGCGTATAGAATCTGCATAGGTGGGGTTGCGGAGGAGGGAGTTATTAACCCTCCAAAGGTGGGATTTGGGATGGTGTAGGTGAGCGTCAATGGTGATGCTGATAGGAGAATGGTCCGACCAGGTGGCCGTGTGGATTACCGAAGACGATATTCTCTGCAGTAGGTCCTTGTCGGACAGGAATAAATCGATACGAGAGTAGGTGTTGTGACGCGGCGACAGAAACGTATAGTCTCGTTCAGCCGCATGACAACACCTCCACACATCAAACATATCATTTTTATAAATGAACTTAGCCAATGGTGAGATTCTTCTCTTGGCTACTGCCGAGGAGTCTAGGGCATAGTCAGGAACCAGATTGAAGTCACCGCACATTAGCAGATGGCCCTTCCTCAGACCGGCCACTGTTTTCATGACCGACCTGAAAAAGGACATCTGTCGGTGGTTCGGCGCGTACAGTGAAACCAAAGTGTATTGGACATTGTTGATTTTACATAATAAGATAATAAATCTACTCTCAGAGTCCTTTACGCAACTTTGAAGTTCAAATGAGACGGTGTCCCGGATGGCTATCAGGACCCCCCTCTGCTTTTTCCCAAAAAGGGTAGAAAAAATATGAGGGAACATCTTGTGTTGGCACGCAGGGGAAAGGTCCTGAGCAAAGTGTGTTTCTTGTACACATAGTATGTCGCAATTAAGCGATAGTGCAGTTTTCCAGAGAGACGAGCGTTTGGCTGGGTGATTCAGGCCTTTTGCATTCAAGGAGACAACCGAGAATGACATGGTGGCAGGTGCTAGTGGTGTAGATGAAGTTCAGTGACTTACGGTTGGAAGCAGAAATGGGGAGAGATCTCCAGAGGAAGACTGCTGGTGCCGGTCAGGTGGTGTTTCCAGGCAGGGCAGGTGGTTAAGAGCAGGTACCAAGATGCAAGGGTGTGCAGAAGGCGGTGAGTAGAGTCCAGAGAGTTATTGCTGGAGTCGTAGCAATGCAGAAACGTGAAGAAAAACAAAAAGAACGAGAAAAATAAAAAAAATAAAAAAAAGGACAAAATCAGAACAGTCTCACAGGGATATGAGGACAATAAGATAAGCTGAGAACGAGATTTAACTATATGAGCAGCAAGTCAGCAAAGTAAAACAACAGGGACTGCTGACTAATTTGGGGAAAGTTCAGGCTCCGTAGAAGAACGAGCAATAAGCCGGACCGGACTCTAGGTGCCATTTGCTTATAAAGTCGGACAGGCGCAAACTGTTCACTTCCCTTGGTGGTTGCTGCGTTGCGGTCCAGCATTAAATGGATTGGGCTTTCCTGTAGAGCCTTTGTCAGTGTGCGGGGGTTCAGGGACAATGCCCCAGGAGTGGAGGAGCTTCATACCACCCTCAATCGTGGAGACGGAATGCGGAATGCCATTGTGGGTGACTAGGATAGTAGCTGGATGGCGCCACTTGTATGTAATCTTGTGATTTGCGAGGGCTTTTGTCACCGTTTTCAGTTGGCGTCTTAACTGCAATGTATGCTGAGACAGGTCTGCGAACAACTGTATACCTGCGTATGGTGCAGGGAGGCCATTGATATCCCGAGCTCTGGAAAGGATTTGTTCCTTAGCTTGGAAAAAATGGATCCGCAGGAGGACATCTCTAGGGACCGTTTCCTCAAGGTGGCGCGGTTTAGCAATCCTATGGATACGGTCTATAGTGAGCTCAATAGGGGATAACTCTGGGAGCAGCTTAGAAAACATGGCGCTAGCATAGTTATGGAGGTCTGCGGGGGGGACCGACTCCGGGACCCCGCGAATTTTAATATTATTGCGGCGTGATCTATCTTCGAGATCCGCCAGTTTGGATTTGATCCAGGCTGTATCCTCCTTTTGGGACATACATTCGTCCACTAATTCGTTCACTGTATATGTGCATTCCTCCATCTTTTCCTCAATGTACTGAACCCTGTCCCCCATCTGTCTCATGTCTGCCGTAAAGTTATGGATTAGTGAGGAAAGATTGGACATGAGAGAGGACTGCAGGGAAAGTAACATGTCCTTCATCGTTGTGTCAAGGACTGGTTGGCCTGTGGTGGGGAATGCTGCAATGGAGGATTGTAGGGAGGATATGGCATGTGCGTTATGCACTGGTGTACTCACTGCGGTCCCATTTTGTAGATCAGTGTCCATTCGCATCCGCGCTTTGGCAGGGCTCTGTGAAGCCGGAGATAGCAGGGGAGATATGGCCAGAGGGGGAGAGAGTGATCCTCCCTCTGCTTCCGTCGGATCGCTGCTCGGGAGATCCGTGTAAGCCGTCTGCTGCCTCGTGGTTGCTCCGGCGGCGCCATCTTGTGTCGGCCCCCTCCTGGCAGGCAGAAATGATAGGGCTGTGAGCTTTTGGAGGTTTCGTTCCTCCTTTCTTTTGCGGGACATCGCTGCAGCGGGGTCCGCGGGATCGTGTCAGGCTGTGTGGAGTATCTGTGCGGCTGAATTCCTGTCCGAATGCTGGTATTGTCCGGCTGGCTAGAGAGAGCTCTAAGCAGATGCTGCCATTCTCCTCGTGCGCAAGCCACGCCCCTCCTCTGTGTTTGTGTTTTGAGCTGCTCATTTTTAACCATGGTGAATACATTTTTCTTTTTTTGGGGGGAACTATTAGTATACTATAAAAAAGGAAAAAAGAAATACATCTTTTTCTTTTCCTCCTTTTTTATATATATATATATATATATATATAAATGAAGTCCACGTGGCAGTCTATGGGCCAGATTCAGGAACAGTTAGGCTGGCGGATCGAGTGATCCGCCAGCCTAAGTGTGACTTTGAGCCGGCGTTTCTGTTTTCTGTAACCAGAAAACAAGAAACGCCGGGTTGAAGTTCCGATGCGAGCAGCGTAACTGAGTTTCGCCATCGCATCGTTACTTCAACTTAAAAATGGCGCCGGGGGCGTTCCCGCCGATTTACGCTCAAAAAATATGTTAATGAGCGGAAATCGGCAATTCACGATCGAATTCCGGCGCGACGCAGTGACGTTACGACGTTTCCGGACGGGATACGCGGCGCATAGTTATACCTACATGGGGTTGGAATATCCTATGTTAGGTATAGGCGTCGTCATCGCGTCGGAAAAAAAAAAAAAACGTCGCTTGCGTAAAACGTTCATGAATGGGAATGTGACGTCATTGACGTTCATTCACAGAATTTGGAGCATGCGCACGGGGATGTTTTAACACTCGACGCATGCGCAGTACGTTCGCGGCGGGAACGCGCTTCGTTTAAATACTACACGCCCCGTACCCGCCCAATTTGAATTCCGCCGGCTCATTTGTGATGCGCTGCCGCAACTTTAGGAGCAAGTGCTTCGTGAATGACAGCACTTGCTCCTAAAATTTCTGCAGCGCAACGCAAATGAGAAGCGTTACTCCAGAGCAAAGATGCTCTGGACTACCTGAATCTGGCCCTATATGTATTAAATAATACATATAAATGAAAAGTTGAGCTCAACAATTTTTTGGTATTTTAAAAAGTGCACAGGGAATGTAATGTAATGAAAATTTGTGTTTCATATGCTAATGTATTGTTACCGGTAAATAACCATTGATTTATTTCCAGGATAAGAATGTTTTTTTTGTTTTTGAATGTTTATTACTAACTTTTATTTTGTGTTTTACAGATTTGATAACTGAGTTTCCAGTCTTTCAGAATAAGACAACTTTAAGTTGGTCAGTCAGTCAGGTTTCTATGTTTTTAGGTTTTCATGACCACTACCGTCTAGTTGTCAGTCCATCGGATCATGTTTTTTGGACCACCTAACGTGGATGGTATGTTCTGATCCACTGAATAGCAGAACCAACTAACTGAAGTCTACGTATACATTTTTTTTTATGAAAAGTTGAGTAAGACGGCAGGGGATAATTGGCACTCTAACACATATATTAGGCTAAGTAGCGTTCAGGGGTACTGTTGTTTTGTGATAAAAGAGTTTTGGGGTGTTCTCCAGAGTTTGAAATGGATCAGCCATAGATCCGTGGCATATCTGTTTTCTTATTACCGAAGATCAGCCATGCTGACACGTGTAGTTCCATAGCTAAAAAAAAAAAAAAAAAAAGTAAAGGAACTGATGCTACTTTGGCCAGACATGTGTTTAGCACAGCTTAAACTCCCCCCCCCCCCCGCTGTTAAGCCTGGCTGTACAAGGTTATATTGCCTCAGGCTAAGGTATGCTAATGTCCCTAGCTATCTGTATGTCCCCAAATGGAGTTCACAACGGTTTCCTTCCGTGTCACCGTGCAACACTATTTTTCTCCTAGAATTTCTTTTTGTCAGTTGTGGTGGCTAATTGTTACCAATTGCCTAATGAATAGCGGTGTGTGTCCAGGTACACTGATCGCCTTGTGTACCCCCTACTGTTCAGTACTGCAAGGGATTTTTTATTTTTTCCTTAGGATATTGGTCAGTTGTGTTGGGTAGCACCAGTCCCTTGAGCTGGATACACATTATGCAATTTGTGTTTTACAATTTCTTTTAGATTTACCTGCAGACATGTGGTATGAGGGCCTGCCTGATTGCATACAAGTTGAAAGTGTATAGGTCTGACCTTGTATTATATAGTTTTGATTGAGTCTGGAGAAAAAGTTTGTAGGAAGATCGTATGAAAAGATACCAGCTCTTGGCTAGTCCAAGGGCCCTCGCTTCCGATATATATGGGGGCATGCAGTATTCTCCTTAGTTAATAGCCAAAGGTGTCCTTCCTGTCCTAGATTACTTGTGTACTTTAATGGGTGGTCTGTGACCTGCATGCCAAGAAGATCAGTACCCCAGGGTGGCACTAGACTCCTGTCTTCCATGTGGGTCCTGTCTGAATAATGGAGGCAGCTTGTTTTGTAGTGGTGAAGGATAACATAGTCTAATTACTGATAGAGCGGGGGAGAAGGTGTGCAGCCTCTAGGAGGTAGTGGGTGCACCTGGTGGCAGGTGGTTTTCAATCTGGGTATCCAGACTATTTCCCATACTTAGGAAAAAGAGAGGCTCAAGGGCAACTGTCTTTGGAGTGGGAGGTGGGTCATTGGGTACCGTAATTACTATAGAGCTGGAGATAATCAGGAACACATTGGGAGACCCTGGGCTACATATCCGGGAGGGGTTAGGTAATCCAACTCGTTCTATTCCCATCCCTAGGGGCAGGGATGGAACTTTGGGCAGAGACGGAACTTTGTGCATATGTCACGGTCAACTTGGGTACTAAGCTATCAGACCCTATTGAGTTAAACCCTGGAGTCCATCCTGTTCTGAGGGTTTTGAATCCAGGCAGGAATTGAAAGAAGGAAATGTTTGAATGGGTGACTACGATAACCTAAATGTATGTGGGGCAGGTACCCAGGAGACTGGCACCTTTGCATAATAAGGTGTCTGTTGGCCAAACTAGAGGATGCCAGGTGATACATCAAGGGGGTGAAAACTTCCTCGCAGAGGTAGGGTCTCAAGCTTAGCAGTCCTACAGAGAAGCTCTTGTTTACTGGACATGTGAGGTACCCCTAGTTGATGTCTCACCTGAGAGGTTGAATCCCGACACGAGTAAGGTGAGTAACTACATACAGGAACATGCCCTGTTAAAAGAAGGGAATAAACGCTGGCTAACAGGGTACAGTAGGCCGGTAACACGTCGCTTCAGCATCTCACAGTGGTTGATAAGAAACCTATTACCCTGTATGTGCTGAGTATACACTAACTCAAGTGACCAGTGGCTTGCTCCCAGAAACGTGCAGACACAGACTGAGGTTCACGCAGGACGCTTATCTCTGAGGAGTAACCCAACAGAGCAGGGGTGTATTCAGCACTATATAGGGGGAATAGGAGCCAGGATGGGTGTTAGTAACAGGATGAAAGGTGGTCTCCTGAGGAACAAACTCGCAGCCATGGCTTCAGACAATAAGCACGGCTTTGTTGCTCAGAGAGATTGGTGACATTCGTGACAACATGCAACAAAGTTACATAAATACCCAGTTTAATATGGCTCGAGATTTCGTTGACCATGTTAAGAGATTGGAAGAGGGTATGATAGAGTATAGGACAAAAACATGTCATTGGCTCTGGCGTACATGCAGGGGCAGGTGGAGTTATCGACCAGTATCAAGCTGATTATACAAATATCTGTATGAAGGGCAGTAGCCTAAGGAGTTGGCGTCACCACTCAGTAAGACTTTAACACAACTCATCGCTTATACGAATCCAAAGTAGTGGTCAAATGCCTGGATGGGCTGTACTGGTTTGGATTGTGAAAGGTGAGGTGCTATATGATCCCATGGATGGAAGTGCGGACTCGGTCTATAGATCTGTGGACATCAATGGCCTTACTGACTGGGGATTCCATGTTGTTGCATCTGTGGCTAAGTGACCCACATGTGATCAGAGGGTACGGAAGCTGGGGGCAGGTTGATATTTCCCTCTGTCAGAAGCATGACCACAATGTCTTTTACATTTCAGGTCAATACACGGTGGTGAATGAGGAATGTTGGGAAGGTATTTCACTCTGTATTCTGAATGGGGAGATCATTGTGAGGGAGAAAACACCTAAGTATTATGTAGGACATAGGCAAGTTTTGTTTCTTTGTCCTGGAGGATACCGATGGGGTGTTAGTCATGGAACTAGGGTGATTCTTGAACTGTTGGACTCAATACCGAATGCTGGGGTACAGGTGCTGGTATCACATGTCTAGTGATGCACTGTTGTCAGCATTAGGTTGAATTGTAATCAACTGGGTACACTACCTCGGGGAGTCTATTGTACCTATTCTCTTGTCCTTTGGATGGATATAGAAGGAATCCCAGGTTACACCCCGAGTCGCCCGGAGGAAAGGTTTTATGGCAAACCCGACATCCTCTTTACACTTACTGAAACTTCCTCTGGGATTTGGGGCTGAATTAAAGGCTTGGCTGTTAGATTTTGGGCAACAGGATGAAATATTAAATGTGCTAAGAGATGCCAAGAAACAAGCCACCATATGACTCACCCATGATCAAAATAAGTTGATCCAAGTATCCCACGCTTTAGAGGCAAATGCTAAGATCTCCTGGTGGGAAGGGGTATTTGGGTATAGTCCTAACGCTACAGCTTTCCTAAACATTTTGCTCCACCCTGTTGTTGTCCTAATCTATGTAGCTTTATTGCTCTCCCTGATGCAAGTAATAATGTGCATTACTATCAGGAGAATGAACGCCAAAACTATGAGAATGTGCACCTCGAGGTATCTTCTCTCAAGAAACAGAAAAGCCACTAACTGAGAAACAAATTTCTGAGGAAACCTGTTCCAATCCTGACCAGTATCATGTTCAAACAAAATTTTTAATTTTTATTTCACTTGTTTATACATTTTTTTTTCTCGATTAGAATTTTTTTATTTTTTTTTGCTTTTCATTGTTATACCTTTTAAATTTTTTTAAAAGTTATTTTTCTTTATTCATTTGTTATTTTTTCTCTATTTTTATTATTTTTTTTAATCAAATTTTTCATTTTTCTTATTAATTTTTTATTTTATCAGTTTTTATTATTTTTGTTGTTCTCCCTGTAGTGTTATGGTTATAATTTTTACTTTTAATTTTTTTAAGTTTTTTTCTCTTTCTCATTTCATTCAGGTGAGAAAAGTTCCAAAAGGTTTGAACTTTGTCCACCTGAAGGAGGGGAATAGTGCATAGACCTGAAAATACTAATAATGCAGTGTTTGGTTTGGGGAAAAGCCTCTAAATTTTTTTAGTAATAAGTACAGTCAGGTTTGACTAAAGTCTAAGAGTTTTTTTTTGGCAACCATTGTTTAGCCTCTCCTTTTAAAGTTTTTATTTTTGTGTTTTTAACCCGACTTGAATTGTTGAGTGACCATGATCATGTTCACCTGTTGATCACTAATAAGGGAAAGGAGTCTATTTTAAATTTTTATTTTATTTTTATTTTTTATTTTTTATCTTTATTTTTTATTTTATTTTTATTTTTTTGTTCCTCTTTTAAGAGAGGACTCTAGAACTATATTTTATTTTTTTCTTGTTGTTCTAGGGATAAGCCTCTTCAATTTGTAATAATAAAGTGCGTCAGGTTTACCTAAATTCTACAAATTTTAATCATCTCTCTCGTTATTATCTGTTTACCTGACCGGCAAAAATACCACCAATTACTAGTATGAGAGAGGAGTCGTTTTTAACGAAAATATATTTTTTTCTCACTATCAGCTAAAGTTGGCAGGGCAACTAAGTATTTTTATTTTTTTTTGGATACCGATTCAATGCTCTTTAACGATTTAAAGTGGAATGTAAACTTAAGATATTGGTTGGAGCAGCATTAAATCGGTAGGTTTTTACTTTTAGGTGTATTATTTTTTTCTTCTCCTCTATTTTTCTTATTCTTTTTCATTACTCACCTCTCGTCCTTTCCTTCTGTAATAGTATACTCTCTAAGTTGTTATTTTGGTTTCTTTCATCCATCTTCTCAGGATAATGTAACTAGGATATCAGTCATATAATTTTGTTTTTTTTATAAGAGGCGTGAGCATTCCCGCCCGCCAGTGCCATATTGTACACCTAGAGAAACCAAACTATCCCTGGGCATTTCTGTTTTTTACCTCCCAAATGTAATTCTACCTCCCCTAGTCTACCTACAGCTTTATAGCCACCCCACTGCTCCTATCTGACATTCCTCCAGAAACTGTACACTGACGTTCTCCTTTTGTATTGATACATGACTGTCCGGAGGCCCACCCAACCACCACCTGAAGAAGCAACGAGAACCAAGTCATTATTTTTTGAGACAAACGTGCCATGGAGAAGACTCTCCTGAACTTTCCTTCATCACGCCGAAAAAGTGCTGTCTCGCGGTCCGATCCAATTGTGACAATTATAACACCATATTTCCAGGATACAGGACTAAATATGTAAGGATCCCGCCATCAATGTTGGAGTTCCACTCCTCCAATGCAGAGGGGTGATGAAACATTGCAGTACAGACACTCATGGTTTGGATCTGAAGCCTCAAAGGCACCAGGACTATCTCAAGTCTACATTGATGAGTTACGGCGAGTTCAAGAAAGGAAGAGGCCACAGTGGTGGTGGGGGGAAGGGTCGGGGGTTCTGGGCCATTGTGAGTGGATACTGGATCATTGAAGGAGGACATAAGTTCCAGAAGGAACTTCAGGGGGGACTGTGGTGGAGAGATTGATCTTCATACTTATATCCTGAATGCAACTATCATGCCCCTGATTGATGTGTATGTATATATATGTATGTATATGTGTATATATATATCTGTATATATCTCTGCATCTTTGTACCCCTAAATTGGTAAAGATATGTGGTCAGGCGATACCATTTCATAGTAACCATTTCGTTCCTGATAGGAGATGTCCCCTCATTGTATTAACAGAATCTCCTGTCTTTTGATGTCTGATTGAAATAAACACATTAGGATAATTAGACAATAATATGTGTTTACAGAATTTCCTGCCATTCTCCTGTCTGATTGAAAAAAAACACATTACTGTGTTAATTAGATAATAGGCTGGCCAGGTGTCATATGCAAGTAGGGGAATACACAGGTAAATAACTGATCACAAGGAAAGTTGGTAGGGGTCAATTAATGCATGGATATGTAAACTCCTAAACATCCCTCGGCATAGATATGTGACAGCAGGAAATTACCGGTTGGGGGTCCTTATGATCAAATCCTAGGAAACTTGAGTTTTTTTTGGAGGGAAAGATTATAGGCTCAGGGGTATAAAAGATAGAAGTCAGTCCTGATAGAGAATTCAGCAGTGTAGGATGTCCTGATGTAGACCACAGCCTGGTAAAGTACCCTCTCCCCCTCTCTCCCTGTCTCCCTGTCTCTCTCCCCCTCTGTCTGTCTCTCCCTCCCTCTGTCTCTCTGCCTCTCTCTTTCCCTTTTCTCTCACTCTCTCTCTCTCTCTCTCTCTCTCATACTTTTCTTCTATCTTATGATTTTGCCTAAAAGTATATTAGGAGTCCATGAATGTCCGTGGTAACCATATCTGAGTTAGGCCTTAGTTATCTTTGTAATCTGGCAACACTATTCCTGTAACCTCACCTAGGGACATTGGGTAATTTCTAATCATTACTTTTCTTCATCTCTGTGATTTTTCCTTTCCTATAAATACTGATGTGTCCATTGAAGCAATATTTTATCATTTGTATGATTGTGTAACATTGAAACCATCTTGGTTTTAGAGGTGATATCTGTTATGTTAATAGTTACGAATATCAGATTGAGATAAGCTTCTTCTATGTATCAATAAATGTAATCCTTTTTCTCTTTTTCACACCCCTATCGTTTGCTTTAATTTCTATATAGACAAGAAGGTTTTTTTTATAGCTAATATTAATTATGTACGTGCGAAACTAATATTTCTAAGACAGTCTTGAGGTCATATTTGACCTGGCTAAGTGTGTTGTGCGGAAGTGTGTGAGATCCATGGATCGTGATGTTTTGTGTTTGTTAAAGTTTAAAATTATGAATGGTGTTCTGTAGTTCAACCTATTTCTTTGACACATTGAATGGTGTGTGTGTGACGTGTGTTCTCAGCTGCTGACAGCCCAAATGACCCCCCCTTCTTTCCAGGTCTGTGAGAATGTGTGAACAGCTGTATTGTCATGCAAACAATTGAACTGTAAAACAAAAGTAAAAAGCCTCCTAATATTAACTGTAATTTTGCTTCCATAGAAGAAACAGTTTGTTGTTTTGAAGTTTTTCAGTGTGCTCAGTATGGTAAAGTATAACTGTCTTGCCAGACAAAGGGGGCATCTTGTGTTTGCGTTTGTGTTTTGAGCTGCTCATTTTTAACCATGGTGAATACATTTTTCTTTTTTTGGGGGGAACTATTAGTATACTATAAAAAAGTAGTAAAGAAAAACATCTTTTTCTTTTCCTCCTTTTTTATATATATATATATATATATATAAATGAAGTCCACGTGGCAGTCTATATGTATTAAATAATACATATAAATGAAAAGTTGAGCTCAACAATTTTTTGGTATTTTAAAAAGTGCACAGGGAATGTAATGTAATGAAAATTTGTGTTTCATATGCTAATGTATTGTTACCGGTAAATAACCATTGACTTGTTTCCAGGATAAGAATGTTTTTGAATGTTTTTGAATGTTTATTACTAACTTTTATTTTGTGTTTTACAGATTTGATAACTGAGTTTCCAGTCTTTCAGAATAAGACAACTTTAAGTTGGTCAGTCAGTCAGGTTTCACTATGTTTTTAGGTTTTCATGACCACTACCGTCTAGTTGTCAGTCCATCGGACCATGTTTTTTGGACCACCTAACGTGGATGGTATGTTCTGATCCACTGAATAGCAGAACCAACTAACTGAAGTCTACGTATAATTTTTTTTAATGAAAAGTTGAGTAAGACGGCAGGGAATAATTGGCACTCTAACACATATATTAGGCTAAGTAGCGTTCAGGGGTACTGTTGTTTTGTGATAAAAGAGTTTTGGGGTGTTCTCCAGAGTTTGAAATGGATCAGCCATAGATCCGTGGCATATCTGTTTTCTTATTACCGAAGATCAGCCATGCTGACACGTGTAGTTCCATAGCTAAAAAAAAAAAAAAAAGTGAAGGAACTGATGCTACTTTGGCCAGACATGTGTTTAGCACAGCTTAAACTCCCCCCCCCCCCCCCCGCTGTTAAGCCTGGCTGTACAAGGTTATATTGCCTCAGGCTAAGGTATGCTAATGTCCCTAGCTATCTGTATGTCCCCAAATGGAGTTCACAACGGTTTCCTTCCGTGTCACCGTGCAACACTATTTTTCTCCTAGAATTTCTTTTTGTCAGTTGTGGTGGCTAATTGTTACCAATTGCCTAATGAATAGCGGTGTGTGTCCAGGTACACTGATCGCCTTGTGTACCCCCTACTGTTCAGTACTGCAAGGGATTTTTTTATTTTATTTTTATTTTTTCCTTAGGATATTGGTCAGTTGTGTTGGGTAGCACCAGTCCCTTGAGCTGGATACACATTATGCAATTTGTGTTTTACAATTTCTTTTAGATTTACCTGCAGACATGTGGTATGAGGGCCTGCCTGATTGCATACAAGTTGAAAGTGTATAGGTCTGACCTTGTATTATATAGTTTTGATTGAGTCTGGAGAAAAGGTGTGTAGGAAGATCATATGAAAAGATACCAGCTCTTGGCTAGTCCAAGGGCCCTCGCTTCCGATATATATGGGGGCATGCAGTATTCTCCTTAGTTAATAGCCAAAGGTGTCCTTCCTGTCCTAGATTACTTGTGTACTTTAATGGGTGGTCTGTGACCTGCATGCCAAGAAGATCAGTACCCCAGGGTGGCACTAGACTCCTGTCTTCCATGTGGGTCCTGTCTGAATAATGGAGGCAGTTTGTTTTGTAGTGGTGAAGGATAACATAGTCTAATTACTGATAGAGCGGGGGAGAAAGGTGTGCAGCCTCTAGGAGGTAGTGGGTGCACCTGGTGGCAGGTGGTTTTCAATCTGGGTATCCAGACTATTTCCCATACTTAGGAAAAAGAGAGGCTCAAGGGCAACTGTCTTTGGAGTGGGAGGTGGGTCATTGGGTACCGTAATTACTATAGAGCTGGAGATAATCAGGAACACATTGGGAGACCCTGGGCTACATATCCGGGAGGGGTTAGGTAATCCAACTCGTTCTATTCCCATCCCTAGGGGCAGGGATGGAACTTTGGGCAGAGACGGAACTTTGTGCATATGTCACGGTCAACTTGGGTACTAAGCTATCAGACCCTATTGGGTTAAACCCTGGAGTCCATCCTGTTCTAAAGGTTTTGAATCCAGGCAGGAATTGAAAGAAGGAAATGTTTGAATGGGTGACTACGATAACCTAAATGTATGTGGGGCAGGTACCCAGGAGACTGGTACCTTTGCATAATAAGGTGTCTGTTGGCCAAACTAGAGGACGCCAGGTGATACATCAAGGGGGTGAAAACTTCCTCGCAGAGGTAGGGTCTCAAGCTTAGCAGTCCTACAGAGAAGCTCTTGTTTACTGGACACATGAGGTACCCCTAGTTGATGTCTCACCTGAGAGGTTGAATCCCGACACTAGTAAGGTGAGTAACTACATACAGGAACATGCCCTGTTAAAAGAAGGGAATAAACGCTGGCTAACAAGGTACAGTAGGCCGGTACCACGTCGCTTCAGCATCTCACAGTGGTTGATAAGAAACCTATTACCCTGTATGTGCTGAGTATACACTAAATCAAGTGACCAGTGGCTTGCTCCCAGAAACGTGCAGACACAGACTGAGGTTCACGCAGGACGCTTATCTCTGAGGAGTAACCCAACAGAGCAGGGGTGTATTCAGCACTATATAGGGGGAATAGGAGCCAGGATGGGTGTTAGTAACAGGATGGAAGGCGGTCTCCTGAAGAACAAACTCGCAGCCATGGCTTCAGACAATAAGCACGGCTTTGTTGCTCAGAGAGATTGGTGACATTCGTGACAACATGCAGGGGCAGGCGGAGTTATCGACCAGTATCAAGCTGATTGTACAAATATCTGTATGAAGGGCAATAGCCTAAGGAGTTGGCGTCACCACTCAGTGAGACTTTAACGCAACTCATCGCTTATACGAATCCAAAGTAGTGGTCAAATGCCTGGATGGGCTGTACTGGTTTGGATGGTGAAAGGTGAGGTGCTATATGATCCCATAGATGGAAGTGCGGACTCGGTCGGCAGATCTGTGGGCATCAATGGGCTTACTGACTGGGGATTCCATGTTGTTGCATCTGTGGCTAAGTGACCCACATGTGATCAGAGGGTACGGAAGCTGGGGGCAGGTTGATATTTCCCTCTGTCAGAAGCATGACCACAATGTCTTTTACATTTCAGGTCAATACACGGTGGTGAATGAGGAATGTTGGGAAGGTATTTCACTCTGTATTCTGAATGGGGAGATCATTGTGAGGGAGAAAACACCTAGGTATTATTTAGGACATAGACGAGTTTTGTTTCTTTGTCCTGGAGGATACCGATGGGGTGTTAGTCATGGAACTAATACCGAATACTGGGGTACAGGTGCTGGTATCACATGTCTAGTGATGCACTGTTGTCAGCATTAGATTGAATTGTACTCAACTGGGTACACTACCTCGGGGAGTCTATTGTACCTATTCTCTTGTCCTTTGGATGGATATAGAAGGAATCCCAGGTCGCACCCGAGTCGCCCGGAGGAAAGGTTTTATGGCAAACCCGACATCCTCTTTACACTTACTTAAACTTCCGTTGGGATACGGGGAGGAGTTAGAAGTTGGGTAGGTAAGATAGAAAGGCTCATCTCTAAGTTTATAATGTAAAGGAAGGGGGTGGAACAAAAATAATAACGGCTGGGAATTCTCTGATATGGAGCTGGCTGAGAAAACATTTTAGGTGGAAGTGGGGTAGGCTTCCCGGAATAAAATAGGTTTGTTTAAGGACACCTAGGTGTGGAAAGGGTAGCGCCTGGCTGAACATAGGGGGTGAGGAGTTCCAGAGGTTCTGGAGCAGTCCTCAGGGTGAGCAGGGAAGGGGGTAACAAGGGAGATGGAAATCAGGATGTTTTAGGGCCAAAAACTTTAGTAAACTGCACCCAGGGGGCGGTTCCCGATGCAGCTCACTATTATGGGACCGAGGCAAGGGGATTGGTGCTGCTATCAGATGTCCAATGATGCCCTATATTCTGCCTACGAGTTGAACCATACTCCGCGGGGTACATTACCTCAGGGAGTATACTGTACGTCTTCCCCGGTCCTGGGAATAGATATAGCCGAGACACAAGGACACACCCTTGTTACCCCAGAGAAAAGGCTTGATATCAAACCTGACACCCCATACATCTACAGAAACAAATTTCTGAAGAAACCTGTTCCAATCCTGACCAGTATCATGTTCAAACAAAATTTTTAATTTTTATTTCACTTTTTTATACATTTTTTTTTCTCGATGAGATTTTTTTTTTTTTTGCTTTTCATTGTTATACCTTTTAAATTTTTTTAAAAGTTATTTTTCTTTATTCATTTGTTATTTTTTCTCTATTTTTATTCTTTTTTTTAATCAAATTTTTCATTTTTCTTATTAATTTTTTATTTTATCAGTTTTTATTATTTTTGTTGTTCTCCCTGTAGTGTTATGGTTATAATTTTTACTTTTAATTTTTTGAAGTTTTTTTCTCTTTCTCATTTCATTCAGGTGAGAAAAGTTCCAAAAGGTTTGAACTTTGTCCACCTGAAGGAGAGGAATAGTGCATAGACCTGAAAATACTAATAATGCAGTGTTTGGTTTGGGGAAAAGCCTCTAAATTTTTTTAGTAATAAGTACAGTCAGGTTTGACTAAAGTCTGATGCCGCGTACACACGGTCGTTTTTTGCGATGAAAAAAAAACGACGTTTTTTGTGAAGTAAAAAACGACGTTTTTGAAACGTCACTTTCAAAGACGATGTTGCATACACACCATCGTTTTTTTCACAAAAAACGAGGTTACGTTCACCACACTTTTCCATTGAAGCTCGCTTCATAACTAGCTTCTGGGCATGCGCGGGTTGAAAAACGTCGTTTTAAAAGACGTTTTTGCTACACACGGTGACTTTTTGTGAAACAAAAAACGACGTTTTGAAAAACGACACAAAAAATTCAAGCATGTTGGAATTTTTTTTTGGTCGTTTTTTTTAAGACAAAAAACGACGTTTTGCCCACACACGATCAATTTAAATGACGTTTTAAAAAACGTCGTTTTTTTTCATCGCAAAAAACGACCGTGTGTACGCGGCATCAGAGTTTTTTTTGGCAACCATTGTTTAGCCTCTCCTTTTAAAGTTTTTATTTTTGTGTTTTTAACCCGACTTGAATTGTTGAGTGACCATGATCATGTTCACCTGTTGATCACTAATAAGGGAAAGGAGTCTATTTTAAATTTTTATTTTATTTTTATTTTTTATCTTTATTTTTTGTTTTATTTTTTTATTTTTTTGTTCCTCTTTTAAGAGAGGACTCTAGAACTATATTTTTTTTTTTTTTGTTGTTCTGGGGATAAGCCTCTTCAATTTGTAATAATAAAGTGCGTCAGGTTTACCTAAATTCTACAAATTTTAATCATCTCTCTCGTTATTATCTGTTTACCTGACCGGCAAAAATACCACCAATTACTAGTATGAGAGAGGAGTCGTTTTTAACGAAAATATATTTTTTTCTCACCATCAGCTAAAGTTGGCAGGGCAACTAAGTATTTTTATTTTTTTTGGATACTGATTCAATGCTCTTTAATGATTTAAAGTGGAATGTAAACTTAAGATATTGGTTGGAGCAGCATTAAATCGGTAGGTTTTTACTTTTAGGTGTATTATTTTTTTCTTCTCCTCTATTTTCCTTATTCTTTTTCATTACTCACCTCTCGTCCTTTCCTTCTGTAATAGTATACTCTCTAAGTTGTTATTTTGGTTTCTTTCATCCATCTTCTCAGGATAATGTAACTAGGATATCAGTCATATAATTTTGTTTTTTTATAAGAGGCGTGAGCATTCCCGCCCGCCAGTGCCATATTGTACACCTAGAGAAACCAAACTATCCCTGGGCATTTCTGTTTTTTACCTCCCAAATGTAATTCTACCTCCCCTAGTCTACCTACAGCTTTATAGCCACCCCACTGCTCCTATCTGACATTCCTCCAGAAACTGTACACTGACGTTCTCCTTTTGTATTGATACATGACTGTCCGGAGGCCCACCCAACCACCACCTGAAGAAGCAACGAGAACCAAGTCATTATTTTTTGAGACAAACGTGCCATGGAGAAGACTCTCCTGAACTTTCCTTCATCACGCCGAAAAAGTGCTGTCTCGCGGTCCGATCCAATTGTGACAATTATAACACCATATTTCCAGGATACAGGTCTAAATATGTAAGGATCCCGCCATCAATGTTGGAGTTCCACTCCTCCAATGCAGAGGGGTGATGAAACATTGCAGTACAGACACTCATGGTTTGGATCTGAAGCCTCAAAGGCACCAGGACTATCTCAAGTCTACATTGATGAGTTACGGCGAGTTCAAGAAAGGAAGAGGCCACAGTGGTGGTGGGGGGAAGGGTCGGGGGTTCTGGGCCGTTGTGAGTGGATACTGGATCATTGAAGGAGGACATAAGTTCCAGAAGGAACTTCAGGGGGGACTGTGGTGGAGAGATTGATCTTCATACTTATATCCTGAATGCAACTATCATGCCCCTGATTGATGTGTATGTATATATATGTATGTATACGTGTATATATATATCTGTATATATCTCTGCATCTTTGTACCCCTAAATTGGTAAAGATACGTGGTCAGGCGATACCATTTCATAGTAACCATTTCTTTCCTGATAGGAGATGTCCCCTCATTGTATTAACAGAATTTCCTGTCTTTTGATGTCTGATTGAAATAAACACATTAGGATAATTAGACAATAATATGTGTTTACAGAATTTCCTGCCATTCTCCTGTCTGATTGAACAAAAACACATTACTGTGTTAATTAGATAATAGGCTGGCCAGGTGTCATATGCAAGTAGGGGAATACACAGGTAAATAACTGATCACAAGGAAAGTTGGTAGGGGTCAATTAATGCATGGATATGTAAACTCCTAAACATCCCTCGGCATAGATATGTGACAGCAGGAAATTACCGGTTGGGGGTCCTTATGATCAAATCCTAGGGAACTTGAGTTTTTTTGGAGGGAAAGATTATAGGCTCAGGGGTATAAAAGATAGAAGTCAGTCCTGATAGAGAGCTCAGCAGTGTAGGATGTCCTGATGTAGACCACAGCCTGGTAAAGTACCCTCTCCCCCTCTCTCCCTGTCTCCCTGTCTCTCTCCCCCTCTGTCTGTCTCTCCCTCCCTCTGTCTCTCTGCCTCTCTCTTTCCCTTTTCTCTCTCTCTCTCTCTCTCTCTCTCATACTTTCCTTCTATCTTATGATTTTGCCTATAAGTATATTAGGAGTCCATGAATGTCCGTGGTAACCATATCTGAGTTAGGCCTTAGTTATCTTTGTAATCTGGCAACACTATTCCTGTAACCTCACCTAGGGACATTGGGTAATTTCTAATCATTACTTTTCTTCATCTCTGTGATTTTTCCTTTCCTATAAATACTGATGTGTCCATTGAAGCAATATTTTATCATTTGTATGATTGTGTAACATTGAAACCATTTTGGTTTTAGAGGTGATATCTGTTATGTTAATAGTTACGAATATCAGATTGAGATAAGCTTCTTCTATGTATCAATAAATGTAATCCTTTTTCTCTTTTTCACACCCCTATCGTTTGCTTTAATTTCTATATAGACAAGAAGGTTTTTTTATAGCTAATATTAATTATGTACGTGCGAAACTAATATTTCTAAGACACTACTATTCCGAGAGAAGTAAAACGGTTTTAATATAAAAAGTTGCACTTACATGAAGAAGATAAAAAACGAGCGTTGTATAAACATAGGCGACTCGGGCGCTGTGTCACGTCACTCCTGGTGTACGTCTTTCCCTTGCCCTACGCGTTACGAGAATAATAAGGAATCCTTTCTGTGTAATTACCGAGGTGTTCAGTCCACCGCCATCGGGGACGGTGGACTACAAGAAAAAGGCGGAGAGTGAGCTTCCGGTTTACACAGTTAAAACGATTCCCCATACGTCCAATCAGATACCCCAGATGAAGACACGTGACCAGAGTCATAACACATAGGGCAAGGGAGAGACGTACACCAGGAGTGACGTGACATAGCGCCCGAGTCGCCTATGTTTATACAACGCTCGTTTTTTATCTTCTTCATGTAAGTGCAACTTTTTATATTAAAACCGTTTTACTTGTGGTAATACACGATTGGAGGTCCTCCGCTTTGTTCTTCTTGTCCCCCGCCTCTGAGACTTCAGGTACGCTTTATAGATCAGACAGGTCTATAGATGGCTATCAGGACACATAGAGGAGACGTCCGTATGGTGGATAGTGTATAAGGCCTTTGATATTCGTTTTGAGGTGAGAGTTCTGGGAGACCAAACCCTATTTGTGGTGAAGGTCTCATTTCTCTCGGAATAGTGGCCATGTACTATAGCATCCTTGCTACTATCACAGACTGTTTTTTGCACATTTTTTCATTGCACATTGCTTTGCTATATCCATCTGGACTTTCGTCACTATTATCACGACCTATGTTGATATTTAGTTTTCTCACCCATTACTCATGTGTTTATTTGTCTTTTAATAGTTTTTTGTGCAATCACTTATTTCTGAATTTATCAATACTTGTAGTAGCAGGTGTTCACCTTTATCATATTTAACGCTGCACTTTACCACTTATATAGGCCTATATCACTCCTAAATATCGATGTAAAACTTTGCACAAAAATACTCGTCAATCGCATGCTCCCCCTAATCCCCAAACTGTTTTTTCTGGACCAGGTAGGATTCATCCCCGGATGTGAGGCAAGAGACAAGACCCTGAAGGCAATTAGGGTACATCACTGGTAATCTATGTCCACCAAACCAAGGTTCTTTCTGTCTCTCGATGCAGAGAAAGCGTTCGACAGAGTGGCCTGGGACTATATGACAGAAGTATTAAAAACTGGGGTTTCAGGATTGCATGCTTCACTTCATCCTAGCGCTCTACTCGTCCCCACTCCCCAACAGCAAGAATCAAGGTCAACGGTCTCCTGTCGGACGCTTTCTCTGTTTTGAACGGAATTCGTTAGGGATGCCCCTTATCCCCTTTCATATTTGATTTTGCAAAATCCAGGACCCTAAACGTTTCCAAGCTCGCCAATACAGTGACACTTTGCTAAGCCAACTTCCCCTTTGGTTGGGATACACATGCTACCTATCTTGGTATCCAACTACCAGTAAAACTAACAGACCTATACTCCAGGAACATCCTCCCCATCCTTAAAACTATATAACAAAATCTACAAAACTGGAACAATGGAACCTTCTCGTGGTTCGGGAGAGCAGCGATTGTGAAAATGAATATACTCCCCAGACTCCTATATCTTTTACAGACTGTACCAATCAAACTACCTATATCATTTTTCGCCACGTACAAACAGTTATGCCTAGAATTAATCTGGGCCTCCAAACACCTGTGCGTGAGCTGGGACAAATTAGTAACTCCTACACTGAAGGGAGGTATAGGTCTCCCTGACATACATAAATAGTATTGGTCGTGCCATCTGGCCAGAATAGTTGACTGGCACTTGCACACTAAGACTAAAATATGGATCAGACTGGAGGAGGCGTTCTCCCTACTGCCAATCCACCATTTATCATGGATCAGCCCTCTTGGAACCCCAAAGGAAAGCAAGGCCCACCCCTAATTGGCCCTAATTTGCAGATCCTTTGGACAATATGTAAAAGATTAAATATAGCCTCATCAGTCATCACCCAGGCCCCTAACCAATTGACCGAAACCCAGACTTCCCTCCAGTGATCATTAACTCTGACACTAACAGCACACACGCAGTCCTCTCACTAAGGGCAGAAACCTTTTTCGACAAGGGTAAGGTTATAACCTTCCAAACCCTTTCCTCCTGATACCCTGATAATCCCCTTCTTCAAATTCCTACAGATTAGGCATTTCCTAAATAGCTCCAAACCACACTCCGATTGGTGCAGAGACCATACACCTTTTGAATCAATATGCACTAGATCTGCACCACAAAGACACGTGATATCAGACATGTACTCCATACTGTTTGCAGATTTTAATCCCAAAGACAATGCGACTAGCCAAAAGTGGGAAAGGGAACGTGCAACCGATCTCTCACAGGAAGAGTGGGAACGTATTTTTACCCATATACATAAGGGGTCCTTAAATGTCTCCACACAGGAAAATGGATTTAAAATATACTCCAGGTGGTACAGGAGCCCTGACAGAATCCATAAATTCTACCTCAGCATCCCCCCACTTTGCTGACAATGCAACACAGCACACAGATCACTACTCCACATATGGTGGGAGTGCCCTCAGATACAACCCTTTTGGAAAGATGTACACCGTCTTATCTCCCATATAACAACCTATACCCCAGATTTTACACCAGCCCAATATCTACTCCACCATACATCCTTACCCCAGTCGGCCTACAAAAGATCTCTCACCCTACACCTCATAAAAGCAGCAAAACTATGAATACCCATACACTGGAAGGATAGTTCCCCCCCCAGCATCTCAATATGGTTCCAAAGAGTTGGGAGAATAGTCGATATGGAAGACCTAATCCAATAAGCGAGGGAATCCCTGACGAAATTCCACAAAACATGGGCCTGCTGGATTCATCTTAAGAAATCGGCACAATACCGCAATATATCAGCCACAACTCCATAGCTTGACCTGGGGGCAGGTACTCAGCACCAGACAAATACGCCAGACATCTACCTACAGACACATCCCGCCCCAGATGGACACATGGGGCAAGATTCTTAAAGCTGTTACAGCGGCGTATCTCCAGATACGCCGCCGTAATTTGCCGTAACTTGCCTACGCCGGTGTATAATTGTGTGCAATTATATGCTGGCCGCTAGGGGAGCTTTGGTCGATTAGCCGTGTCTAATATGCAAATGAGGTAGATACGCCGATTCATGAACGTGCTTGCGCCCGGTCGTATTTTACGTCGTTTGCGTAAGCGTAAAGTTACACCTGCTTTATGAGGGGTAACTTTGCGTAGGTCCGGTGTACGCAATGTTAAGTATGGACGTCGGGACAGAGTAGAATTTTCCGTCGTTTACGTCATTTGCGTAAATCGTTTGCAAATAGGGCTTTGCGTAAGTTACGTTCACGTCGAAACCAATGAGTATTTGCGGCATAATTTGGAGAATGCGCACTGGGATACGTCCACGGACGGCACATGCGCAGTTGAAAAAAAAACGTCAAAAACGTGGGGTCACAATTCATTTCCATAAAACACGCCCACCTCATCCACATTTGAATTACCCGGGCTTACGCCGGCCCATTTACGCTACAACGCAACTTAGGACGCAAGTGCTTTGAGAATACGACACTTGCGTCCAAACTTGCGGTGGCGTATCGTAAATACGATACGCTACGCCCCGCTGGCATTTACGCCATTATACGAGAATCTTGCCCATAGACTGGACTACTTAGAACTCACTTAAACTCCAAACCTCGACTAACAAAGGAGCATAGCCACTGTACCATATCGTACCATATCCCCGAATTAGTATTTAAGACTAGGAGTCTCAATTGCCCCAACCTGAAAACCGGAGAGACAGCAGGCAGAGGCCTGGCCAGCAGCACCTCCACCAACACACAGTTTGTTCCCATTAGGGGTGTGTAGGTGTCTTGGTGACAAACCTGGTTTCCCGACAAACTTCTGGTGAAGTCCCATAATTGTCTTAACAATATTGCCTGTCATTCTCACCTAGATTCGAGGACTTCTATAGTTATATGTATTAGCTGGTTTATATGACTAATGATATGGCTCTCTTTATTCTGTCTATACCTCATTGGTAAAATTGTACCTCAAATGCAAATTGTTATACTGTTCGATATTCAATCTCCTGTTCTATGCAGAAACCTCAAAAAACATTGAAACAAAAAGGTGATTAGTTGCCATACATAGCTGCTCAAGATTAGTTTTTTTTATTAAGTTCCTTGCACTGTTTCCTAACCCATTCACTTACATGTGATATACTTGTACTATGTCATTTTTTTCATGCTATACCCAATTAAGAAATACCTGCTTAAAAAAATGAATACAAACTAAGAAATACTTACTAATACAATTCAGAGGTGGGCTCCATCCATGTGCTGTGCATGTCCTGGGCTCCTCGGGTTTGTGCTCAATTCGGTATCCTTCTTTGCATGTGAGTGTAACAGTTTCTCCGTCTCTATATGTTTCCTTGTTGTATTGGACGATACCATTTCTTACAGTCTCTTGGTTGCAAACAATGTCTAAAAAAAAACAAAAAAAAAAAAAAACTTTTAATATCATATAAGAAAATTATTCTATAAAATAATAATAATTTTTGTGTAAAGCCTTTGAACAGCCACTAAAACAAGCAGTGGGGGATTTTAAGCTTTGTAGCCAGCTTTAAAGCTGACAAACCTTGCATATTGTACAAGAGAGAGACTAACCTAACAAGGGTGAGGTGAAGAGGCACCTGAACATATCTGTAGAAGCTTTCCGTACCCCTTCTTCACCTGAACTTGACAGAATTGATAGGCAAAGTCCTAGGTTTCACAGTTCACCAGGTCCCTCTATTGCTATGATGGAAACTAGTCTCACTGACCAATAGGAATGCACATGAGGCAAGTTTCAGCACTACCCGAATGGGTCAGAGCTTTGCTTGTCAGAAAATAACCCTGTCACCTTTTTCAATAGAGCGCTTTGAAAGAAAATTTTAGCCATTGGCCCTTTTTTCCTCATAAGTAGAGATGGGCTCAGGCGTGTTCGAAATCCCACGTGCCCGATCCCGCCAGGAAGCCGACACTGCACAACGCTAATCACAGGCAGTGAGACATTTCCCTGGTCTCAGCTGCACAGATTTCGAACACGCCCAAGCCCATCTCTGCTCATAAGTATGAGTTTTAGTAAGCTTTATTTTAAAGGAGATTGACAACTGTTGGGCCTAAAACATTTTTTTTGATGAAAAATTGAAATTGTTAAAACACTGCTAATTCCTTTAATTAAAGGAGAAAATCTTTTTTTTCTAAAGGCAGGTTATCTTTATACTTATTATTTCTACTAATTACCTGCTTTAGAGAGAGAGAGAGAGAGAGAGAGAGAGAGAGAGAGAGAGAGAGAGAGAGAGAGAGAGAGAGAGAAACAGGCGTTTATTCAGTCCAGAAATAATAATAATAGTAATAATGACAGCAAGCAAGCAATGACTATCAAAAGTTGAAATACTCTTGCATTTAATTATTTTTACTCTCTGAATACAGTAATCATACATTTTTCTGGTCTACGGTTTGAATTGACTTTGTATTTTCCCTTATTATAATTATGACTCAGAAATGGTTCGTTCAAAATCTTAGGGAGGTCATGTAAAATGCTTTGGGATTGCAGTCGTCAGATAATGGTGATAAAGTGCTAGCAACTTAGCTTCATTGGACTGTTTGAGGTTGATTTACTAAAGGCAAATAGACTGTGCTATTTGCAAAGTGCAGTTACACTCTGCAAGTGCAGTTGCTCCAGGATAACACTATTTTCTTCTAGGGGCAGAAAAATGCTCATAAGTAGCTGCTTGGAGCTTAAAAATAAGCTAGTGTGCATGGAGATTTATGTTCTAAAAAAAAAGTTAAACTGAACTCTACGGCAGACTAGTGTGCAGTATTTTTATAATGATAGAGTTCACAGATCAAAATATAGGTGATAGATATTTCTGTCCAGTACGATCAAGGAGCCCAGTTATTGATGCTTTTCAGGAAATAGTAGGAGAGGTTGAGACAGTTAAAAATAGCCTTATATTTAATGACAGCAACATCATCAAGGTAGAACGAATGAACTTTGATTCCCTAAGTAATAAAAAAGAGATGGTGTTGAGGAATGCTGATAAAGGAGGGCAGTGGTGGTATTGAATTCAAGCAGTGGCGGCTGATGTTTTTTTTTGGATGGGCAAACAATCCACCCACCGCCACCCCAACCCCCCCCCCAGGTCACGGATGGCACCAGGGATGGCACTCAATCACCCCCCCCACCCCCACCCGAGTTGGTCAGTCAGTCAGGGCCCCGCACTTACCCCATCTCGCAGGAAGCTGCTTTTTTGGTTTTCCTGCATCTCCTTCCGCCTCCTTCTTTTGGCCAGTCCAATCAGATCTTCTTTTGACCAATCGGGTGACGCACCAATGCAGATGTGTTTTTGATCTGTGTCTTAAGCTTTTTCTATTCATTTCAACAGGACTTGTGTTTTTTGGGTGGTTTTGAAAACCACACCAAAAATGCAGAATGCAGGGCTTTTCAAAACCTTGGGGGAACAAATAACTATACTTCTCCTATGAATCAAATGAGTTCACTACTGCAATCCTGTGGTCCATTTTCAGCTGACAGCGGGCTGATGTCACTGTGTTGCTATGGCTATTTTGGTGATTTTTATAGGTTAGGACTTATGAATTGTTACCTTTTAAATCATATATTGTTTAGAAGTTATTCAGATGCTAACAAACCCATTGGACTGGTTCATTAAGCTCAGAGCAGGAAATTAAGTTACCTGAACTAGGGGGAGGGGAAAGGACGTGAACAAGTCATGTTTTGAAAGATAAAGAAACAGTTGCAGGAATTAGAAGAAGCAAGAGACAATCTGGAAGATCCTGGATCCTGGAGCCTGGGTTCACACTGTAGCAATGTCAGATATAGCATGTGATTCGCACCCGCACTGGGGTGCCGATCACATGCGATGTCTGTGCAGTGCGAGTTCAGCCATACAGTTGTATGGCTAAACTCGCATTGGATTTGCATAAAAAAAAGGTGGAGGGGCTTCCCCCCCCTCCCTGCGCACTGGAATCGCACCGCATCGCATGGATGTATTGAAAAAATATAAATATCATTTATTACACAAAACAATCACTTTCTCACTTTCTCTGCTTTTAAAACGCTTATGGGATGATATGTTTGTAGAATAGCTCAAAATTTGTGAGTATTGATATGACATTAATTTCTTACTGCAGATACAATTTTTTGACATTTTTTGTTATCTTATGTTGATTTATTGTTATACACATTATAGATAGCTGGCTGATTCTTCCCAATACCCCTGAGGAAAGAGAGTTGTCTCTCCGAAACGTCGGGTGCCATTTGGATAGATAATCGTGTTCTACATATCTATCTACATTTGGTTGTTATTCTCATTCCATTTTGTATTCATTCCATATACAGCTGATTTTTAATGTATATTGTTTTGTATTTGTATAAAAAATGATATTTATATTTTTAATATGTGGCTTACATTCTTGTGCCTTTAAAGTCCAGTTGGGGGATCCCCCTTCTTTTCTTAAAGGGGTGTTCCAGCCGCAATATTTTTTTTTTTTAAAGTCAGCAGCTACTAACAGTGTAGCTGCTGACTTTAAATAGGGACACTTACCTTGTCCTACTTGCCCGCGCTGATGGCCCCCCCGATGCCGGTCCCACGATCGCGCCACCATCCACACTATGGGAAACAGGCAGTGAAGCCGTACAGCTTCACTGCCCATTTCCTACTGCGCCTGCGTGAGTCTCACGTTGGCTTGTGAATGGGCGGCTGCTCTCTGAGAACACACACAGTTCCCTAAAAACAGCGCGCCCCATTCACAAGCAGAAGAAGCAGAAGAAAAGACACCGCAGTGTGGAAGAGGCAGATTACGGACTTCCGCATAGCAACAGGTATTTCGGGTGAGTATTTTTTTTTTTTCACGTTTTTTTTATTTATTTTTTTTAAGCAAGATGAGCAATTGTTGTTTTCCTGGGTGGAACTCCGCTTTATGGTTGAGGAGTTGAATGGAGTATTACATTTGGCAATAGGAAAAGGCCCAGGGCCGGATGGCTTTACGAACCCACACTATAAGAAACACTATGTAGCTATTTTAATTTGATTAATGCTTCTAACCCCCTTCCTCCAGAAGCCCTATTTGCATACATTACGGTGCTCCCTAAACCAGGGAAGGACCCTCAACATTGTGACAATTATAGACCAATTTCCCTGTTAATTTCTGATACCAAGCTCCTAGCTAAAATTCTGGCCCTTCGTTTACAGGACCAGCTAGTCCACCCGGATCAGACAGGCTTTATGAAGGGCCGTTAGGCCAGAGGCAACACCATTCGGGCCTTATGCCGCATACACACGATCATTTTTCGGCAACAAAGTTTTTTGGCATGTAGAAAAAACAACGTTTTTCCAACTTCATCATTAAAACGACGTTGCCCACACACCATCATTTAAAAAAAATGCTCTAGCAAAGCGCGGTGAGGTACAACACGTATGACGGCACTATAACGGGGAAGTTCCATGTGGATGATGCCACCCTTGGGGCTGCTTAGCTGATTCCGTGTTAGTACAGCATGATGAATCTGCTTACTCCATTACGAATGGTAATTTTACCAGAACGAGCGATCCCGTCACATAACTTGCTTCTGAGCATGCGCGGGTTTTTAACGTCGTTTTAGCCCACACACGATCATTTTTTTACAACCCGAAAAACAACATTGTTTAAAACGTCGTTAAAAAATACAGCATGTTCGGAAAAAAAAAAATGTGTCGTTTTTCAGAACCCGAAAAATGATGTGAAGCCCACACACGATCAATTTAATAAAAAAAATTTAAAACAACGTTTTTTTCATGACGAAAAATGATTGTGTGTATGCGGCATTACATATTCCTCATTTAATGCAAGATGGCCCTGATAAAGCCCCTAGCGTGACATTATCAATGGGCACCTAAAAGGCATTTGACAGGGTGAATTGGGTATTTATGACTGAGGTTCTAGAGGATGAATGTGGGCGACCGCATGATGGGCTGGGTATCGGAGTTATATGTGGCTCCGAGAGCGAGAGTAAAGGTGAACAGTACACTGTCAAACTATTTACAAATATACAATGGTACGAGACAAGGATGCCCATTGTCTCCATTGTTGTTCGCCATGATACTGGAGCCTTTTCTTTGCAAAGTAAGAAGCACTGAAATTCTGGGGACCATGTATTGGACCTGTTGAACATAAGGTCTCGGCTTACGCTGATGGTCTATTATTTTATCTGTCTTCCCCACAGACCTCACTACCAGATTTGATGGTAAAAGTATCTAAATTTGGAGCATTATCCAATTTTAAGATACATTTAAAGAAGTCCGTACTTCTGCCCTGTCATGTCTCTCCAGCTATGGCGACGACTTTGCAAAACTCCTATCCCTTTATATGGAATAAAAAATCCCTGGTCTACTTGGGATTGCATATTACACCAGACCCAAAACTTTTCTACGATATGAACTATGGTGCCTTAATGATGGGGGTAATGGGGGACCTGCAGAAATGAAAGGGTCAGTTCCTAACCTGGTTTGGAAGGGTGAATGCCATAAAGATGAGTATACTACCTAAAATAATTTATATTCTACACACGGTGCCAATTTCACTCCCACATATTTTTTTTTATTTTTTTTTAATTGACGGAATGGACTTCATATCGTTTGTATGTAATGATAAAAACGTCCCAGATTGGCCCATGATATTCTACGTAGAGAGAAGTCAGAGGGAGGAATGGGACTACCAGACATAGCATTATATTATAGGGCAATGGCCTTAGTACGTATGAACTGGTGCCATGACCCCTCAAACAAAATATGTGTCTCTTTGGAACAGACAATGGCAGGAAGGAAGTTAGCGGGAACCCCTTGGATCCTAATGGCAGATAAGCGTAGTTTAAAATGAACATCACCCTTAACCCAGAACACTCTAATGGTATGGAATAAATTAAATTAAACTAGGAGCATAAGCCCCTTGAATATCCACCTTGACCCCACTGGAGGGGTACCCATGGTTTCCACCAGGAGAGGAGGTAGGATTTATGAGGGCTTGGGGGAGAGACGGGGATACGACATGCAGTAAATTTGCCCCATACGGAACGATAACTCCCCTACCAGAACTGGTATCGGGGCTGGGAATAGTGCTTATGGCGGAGTGGAGGTATCACCAACTGGTGTGTTTTTTTAATAAGTGGAAGCTCTAATAAGGCCTTCGAACTCGCTTACAATATTTGAATCCAAGTGT
The DNA here is from genome assembly GCA_029574335.1 of Rana kukunoris. Taxonomy (NCBI): domain Eukaryota; kingdom Metazoa; phylum Chordata; class Amphibia; order Anura; family Ranidae; genus Rana; species Rana kukunoris. Next base: position 14,331 of record JAJQKJ010001873.1, on the reverse strand, counting down.
GTGCATATATCAAGCGCAAGACACCTGTTGCCTTAAATGTATAGATTAGTTCTCGGGACACAAAACAATACAGTTCCCTACTTTATTAGAGAATGGGAAGGAGAACTAAAGCAGGGCTTTACCTCAACACAAATTAAAAAAACTTATTGGGCCAGATTCTCAAAGAAGTTGCGCCGGCGTATGTGGAGATGCGCGGCGTAAGTGTAAATTTGCGCCGGAGTATCTATGCACCGTACCCACAGAACTAGATACGCAAAAATAGGCTACTCCCGACCGGTGTAACTTGCCTACGCCTGCACATCTTAGGTGCATATTTATGCCGGACGCATCTGGCAAACCCATTGATTTGCTATGCAAATGAGGGAGATACGCCGATTCCCGAACATAGGCCCGTTCAGCGCAGGCTACGCGTGGTGTGCCTAAGCTGTTTGGCCGGCCTAAAGTTATCCCTCATAAAAGCAGGGGTAACTTTGCACCAGACTTGCTCAAGTCAGCTGGAGAGCAGCTTCAGCAGAACCGTTACAGGACAACACATGGCAGCCGTGGTCCTAGCACTACTAATGGGCCGCCATCAGGGGGGTACAGGCAGTATTTTTTTAGGGGTCCGGAGGCCACCAGGGCCCCAGATGGGAACCTCCATTTTTTTATATAAAAATAAATTACCAAATAAAGGGGGCTTTCCATCCGGGACCTCTGGGCCCTAATAATAATAATAATAATAATAATAATGATAATAATAATTATATATATATTTTTGGCCGAAAGGCACTGGCCGTGAACTTGTTCTGCATACAGACAGCAGAACTTTTTCAGCCAACATTCATAAAACTATGTCGTTTTTCTGCTCTTTTGTCCGATGGAGCTTACAGACGGTTTGATTATACGACAAAACACGTCCATCGGAATATTCGATCGGGTGCGCGATCCTTTAGCCTGTAGGGTTCAATATTGGGTTGGCTCACCCTTTGCAGCTATAAAAGCTTCAACTCTTCTGGGAAGGCCATCCACAAGGTTTAGGAGGGTGTCTATGGGAATGTTTGACCATTCTTCCAGAAGTGTATTTGTGAGGTCAGGCACTGATGTTGGATAAGAAGGCCCGGCTCACAGTCTCAGCTCTAATTCATCCCAAAGGTGTTGAGGTCAGGACTCTCTGCAGGCCAGTCCAGTTCCTCCACCCCAAACTTACTCATTTATGTCTTTATGGTCCTTGCTTAGTGGACTGGTCCAAATCATTAGATGAAAGGGGGGTTATGGTGTGGGGTTGTTTTAAGGAGTTGGACTTGGCCCCTTAGTTCCATTGAAGGGAACACTTAAGGCGTCAGCATACCAAGACATTTTGGACAATTTTATGCTCCCAACTTTGTAGAAACAGTTTGGGGACGGCTCCTTCCTGTTCCAACATGACTGCTCACCATGGCACAAAGCAAGGTCCATAAAGACATGGATGAGCAAGTTTGGGGTGGAGGAACTTGACTGGCCTGCACAGAGTCCTGACCTCAACTTGATAGAACACTTTTGAAATGAATTAGAGCAGAGACTGCAAGCCAGGCCTTCTTGTCCATCAAAAAATATAAATAAAAATATATTTTAAAAAAATGTCCGCATTTTCATCCATCCGTTGCGGATAAAAACAGGACATACATTGGTCCCTATGTGATAACGGGTGTCAGCGGATGACCATCCGCTGACACCCGTAATTGTCCGCCTTCCGCAATGATCCGATTTTTCGGACGGAAGAAAATCCTATTTTTCTTCTGTCTGGCGGATCAGATGAATACGGACATACGGTCCATGTTTATCCGATCCCCCCATAGGGGAGAGTGGAGGAAAGACAGGGCGGTCCCTGCACAGGGTGCGCGGACCGCCCTGTCAGCCGACAGCTCAGCAGGGATTTTACGGAGGATCCCCGCTGAGCATACGGACACACACGGGGCGGATCAATACTGATCCGCCCCGTGTGAAAGGGCCCTAAGCTGTTTAGGAAAAGTAAGGCTGTAGAGGTTTCTGGTGCCCAGGAGGAGACATGCACCCTGCCTACCTGGGCCAGAGGAGACAGTGGGGCTGATTTACCAAGCCTTTGCTCCATGATTCATGGAGCAAAGGCTGGAGAAACAGACATTTTGTCATTTACCAAAGAAATGCGCTGGCAAAGCAGCACATTTCTTTATTTACTTTAATGCCGTGTGCGCCCAGGAGGGGGCACATGGTGCACCTCTATGGACCTAAATGGCATTTAGAAATGTAAATAAAATAAAATTGTGAGTGTTTTTATTAGGGGGGGGGGGGGGGTGTGGGGTGATGTGGGGAAGTGTAGTGACATGTGTTTGTTTAACTTTTACGGGCCGAATTGAAAGTGATTTTTATGAAAACTAGCAGCTACACCCTCAGATGCCGGCCCCCCACCCTATGTGAATGAGTTTGGGGGACCCGAACTTCACCGTTGCCTTCTGCGAGTTCACCCTCCCCTTTAAGCTCTTTTACATTCGGGGGGTGTGCCCGGTCTTCTCCACCGCCTTCTGCCGGAGGGGGGGGAGCTGGTCTTCTCTGCTGTCTTCTTTGTTGCCTCTTCTGCCGGGCTCCACCACGGGGGCCAGGTCTGTCCGGCTTGGATAAGGGTTTGGTATGGATCTTGGAGGGAACCCCCACGCCATTTTTTCGGTGTAGGTTTTTCCCCCTGACAATCCATACCAAACCTAAGGGCCTGGTATGCTCCTGAAGGGAACCCATGCCATTTTTTTACATTTGGTGTGGAGTTCCTCTTCATGATCAGCGTCCCCTGCTTGCCCCTGGTCCCGAAGCGGGTGCCTGGTGGGCACGATCATTGCCATGCACCCACAATCACGCTTTACAGAGCGAGAGCCGGGAGTTGTGTGTGTAAACACACAGCTCCCGGTCCTGTCAGGGGGAGAAATGCCTGATCGTCTGTTCATACAATGTATAAACCCCAAGTACAATGAATACAATGAATGTTCCCCAAGTAAGTCTCACCCCCCCCTTCAGTTAGAACACACACAGGGAAACTTAATTAACCCCTTCCTCGCACCCTAGTGTTAACCCCTTCACTGCCAGTGGCATTTTTATAGTAATCAATGCATTTTTATAGCACTGATCGCTATAAAAATGTGTCAAAAGTGTCCGCCATAAGGTCGCAGTACCGATAAAAATCGCTGATCGCCGCCATTACTAGTAAAAAAAAATATTAATAAAAATGCCATAAAACTATCCCCTATTTTGTAGACGCTCTATAACTTTTGCGCAAACCAATCAATAAACGCTTATTGCGATTTTTTTTTAACCAAAAATATGTAGAATAATACGTATCGGCCTAAACTGAGGGAAAAAAAATTATATATATTTTTGGGGATATTTATTATAGCAAAAAGTAAAAATTTTTCTTTTTTTATTGTCAAAATTGTCGCTCTATTTTTGTTTATAGCGCAAAAAATAAAAACTGCAGAGGTGATCAAATACCACCAAAAGAAAGCTCTATTTGTGGGAAAAAAAGGACTCCAATTTTGTTTGGGAGCCACGTCACACGACCGCGCAATTGTCAGTTAAACCGACACAGTGCCGAATTGCAAAAAGTGGCCCGGTCATTGACCAGCAATATGGTCCGGGGCTGAAGTGGTTAAAAAATAACAAAACAGTAAAATAGCCCAATTTTTTTGTGATAATGTGAAAGATGATATTACACCGAGTAAATAGATTCCTAACTTGTCACGCTTTAATATTGCACACACTCATGGAATGGCGCCAAACTTCGGGACTTAAAAATCTCCATAAGTGAAAAGGTGTGTTTAGTGTGATGGCGCTGCCTAGATGTAGGAGCAACGAATTGCTAAATGCTATAGGCTTCTGGTGAGTATGCCAAGCCTAGGTAATGGTAATAAAAAGTCCAGTATTTACTTAGATACCATACGTGTTGGGCTCCCCAATATGGTGGGCTCATAGAGTGAGGAGCCTCCAAGTGTAATTGCTGGTGCCCTTAATAATGTGCAAATACCAAAAGCAAAAAACAAAACCAAAATTGTATATATATTTTGCTGTGTGAACAGTGTGAATCTGGGGCCTACAGAATCTTAAAAAATCTTAACTGCCTTGTGATCTGTGGTAGATAATGCAGGGTATATATTTAGTTGGTACCTGTAAAGTATCAAAAACAATAAGTGGAGAGAAAATGTGAAAAAACTCTGCTAAGTGTAAGTAGGGTGCAAGTCTGCAAATACATGCTGCCCTAAAAAAAGGGGGGTATCTAAGAAGGTGTTAGTGTCTGAATATACCAGACCATAAGGAGGTAGGTGCGCTATATTAAAACGCCAGCAGTCACTATGCTGCCTTGGAGATTAGGAAGGAATAGCAACACAAAAAATATATGTAAATATATATATATATATATATATATATATATATATATATATATATATATATATATATATATATATTGTCCAACAACACAAGAATTCAATTATTCATGCATCAAAGCTACGAAGCTAAGTGCATGTGACTCCAGATCTTGGTCTTCACATCAACTTCCGTGTTCCCCCTCTCAGTTCCCCACTCACCGAATAGTAGTCCCCTCCAGGGGATAGTTGAGCCTTACGGGGGATATGGGGGATGTTGGCGGCTTCCAAACCAGATGTCCTCGTTAGATGGATCTCACCAACGTGTCCTGGGAACAGCGTAAGGTGATTGATGTGCGGTGAAACAGAAAAAACACCAAAGGGTAGTAGGTCCAGTAAGGCTGGGCCGTTTATTAAAAGGGGTGCCAAGCCAGTAACCAGTATAAAAAATGTTTTGCTCGCAGTCAAGATAAAAATAATAAAAATAAAATGTGAACCAGTAGCCGAGCAGTGTAAGTCCCGGGTTGTGTTGCGACAGCCGCAATGGCGGGTATGCGATGGTTAGCTTGCATTCCACCGCTGATGCGCTCACTATCCTGGAACTTCCGCTGACGCTGGACATGTGAACGTATGATGTGTATTGCGGCCAAGTCAACTGACGCATTTCGTCCAATCGACGTTGTCAAAGGTGTTGGCCGCTTTCCACATCTTCTATTCTAATATAGTCTAAAAAGCATCCGTGTCCCTCCTTTGTGGGAGTGTATAATCTCCCCTCCGCCCAATAAGAGAGAAGAAGCTGGTCCGAAATAGGAGGAAGGAATAATTTAAAGTCAGAATGACTGAGGTTACCGGAGAACCAACCAATATAAAGGAAGGCAAAGGGTTGTGCCTGGAAAATAGGGATGAAAGGATATAGTGTGTGTAGAAGGAGAGCAAGCCCCATTATTTAATAATATGGGTACCGAATGCCTATTAGAAACAGCAATATTATAAGTATAGCTGATTACAAAAGAGATAATAGATTACTTCAATACATAAGTTTTCCCAGGGGTGTATCAATAAATGTGTTATCGCTATGAGAATATTCAGGATAAGAGGAGTCTGATAAGTTCATATAAATATAGATGCATAGTAAGTAAAGGGGGAATGGCCATCTATGGAATGTCATAACAGCACAATCTTATTTTACAATAAAGAAACATATATATGCACATAAAAAAGCGTTGGAACGCCAATATATAATGTACAAGAGGATGTAAGTACCTATTAAAAAATGTGAGTTCCTGTATTGGGAAAAATGGTCAACAAGTGCCAGCTTTTCCCAGTCCCATCCCTCCATTGACTGTATGGGGGGTCAAAAAGAGTAAGCCTGGGAAAAAATGAAATTTCTAATTTATTGATGAAGGCAAAAAATGCTGTTATTATTTTATACTAGAGGAATGGAGATTTTTTCTTAGGTTGGGAAAAGGCCATTGCCCAGGGCCTACCCATACCCACCAGTAGTTAAACTCCCCTATATCTTTGTTGGGACCCTTGATGAAAAAGACCCATATCATAAAGGTAATCTGTAGGGTTCCAGTTCAAGGTGTATGTGGGATAGGTCGTTCACTGCAGATGGTCTAGAGGAGCTCTATTTGCGATATATAAATAAATGGTGAGATCTTATTTTCCCAAAACGAAAATGTAGTAGGGGTGCTTTTGTTGTCTGGGGGGAACCAGATATTTCTATACTAGTATGATTTGAGGTATTGCCATGTAGCGGAGAAGAATCAGAGGAGTATTCATAATTGGATATGAAACAATTGAGGTCTATATCGAGGTTCAACCCCTTTGGCACCTGTCATGGACCTTGAAATACTGAAGTGTTTCTACGTGAAATCCTAATTCATGTATTACAGGATATACTGAGACATTACAAAAGAGCTGGCTGGTGGTGGTACATTAGCATCTTAAAAGCAGGTGTCCTCGCATTGAATAAGCCAACAGCTTGTAATGTCTCAGTATATCCTGTGAGGCCCCGTACACACGGCAGAGAACCTCGACAGGCGGAACACATTGTTCCGCCCGTCGAGGTTCTCTGCCGGCCGTCAGAATCGGCGACCAGTTCTCTATTTGCTCGACGGGTTTCCCGACGAGCGGGGCTCGCCGAGAGCGTACACACGGCCGAAGTTCTCGGCAGAATGCGGCTCCCAGCGAGGTTCTCGCTGGTTTCTGCCGAGAACCTCGGCCGTGTGTACGGGGCTTTATACACGAATTAGGATTTCACATAGAAACACTTCAGTATTTCAAGGTCCATGACAGCACCAAAGACCCCAGTCGATATATCCATTCTGTCTCATTATGAGATACTTTTATTTTCTTATTTCCTCCTCTCTAATGATCCTCTATGATATCTACTCCATAGAAGATCATCTGAGAGGGATCTTTGTTGTGGACTTCACTAAAGTGTTTAGGCTGTGGTTGGGGAATCCTTTTCGTATATTCTTTATATGCTCTCCTATACGGACTTTAAGGCCACGTACACATGATGAGACATGTCCGCTCAAACATGTCCGACGGACCGTTTGCAGCGGACATGTCTCATCGGATTTTGGTCCGATGGCGTGTACACACCATTTGATGAAAATCCCCTCTGGCTGAGGACGCGGTGACGTGGCGGTGACGTTGACGCGGTGACGTGGCGGTGACGTTGACGCCGCCATGTCACCACTCCTGGAAGTAAAATACTTACACGCATGCGTTGAATCCATTCGACGCATGCGTGGACAGTTATCTCCGCTGGTGAAATTTGTCCGCTGGTAAAACATGTCCACTAGCCCGTACACACGATCGGATTTGTCTGCTGAAACCGCCCGTCGAATGCTCCTCATTCGGCGGCGGACGATTCGTTCTCTGGGCCTCGGATGGCACGGGAGAGCCCGGAGAAGCACTGGATGGCGGTGGGAGGGGGGATGTCCCCTCCTGCCGCCTGTAAGAACGATCAAGTGTCAGAACTGCCACTATGATCAATCTTATGGTGCGAACAATTGCCGCCTATAAAAAAGGAGATCTGAATGATGCCTGTAGCTGCACCCATCATTCGGATATTCCCACTGAAGTCCAGGACGTCATATGACATCCTATGGTATGGAAGTGGTTAAAATTTGCCTTGGAGTCAGGGCCGGTGCTACCACTAGGCAGCCGCCTAGGGCGCACTGGAGAGAGGCGGTGGCACTACCACCCAGGGCGCCCTGCCACCGGTAATCCCTCTCAGCAACTAACTCAACAGGCAGCTGCTCCACTATAGAGTCCCTCCGTACAGTGTTAGAGGCGCTGGCACAGCAGCGGTGGAGGAATGGAGGAAGGAAAGAAAACATCCCCTGTGCGCCCCTAATCATCACAATGCCATTGGCAGTGAGTGTGACCTGTCTGTGTACCTGCGGTCACATTGTAATAGTCCACCACCAGTCTGCCTCTGATGTACCGATCCGCCTGCGCTACAGCCAGCCAGCTCTGCCTCTGAGCCTCTGCCTTTCTGCCCAGTGCTGCCTGTGCCCATACTTCGCATGTCCCCCCCTCCATCATGGAGGCTGCTCTCTCTCTCTCTCTCTCTCTCTCTCCTGTTTTTTTCCAGCGCAAAATTTACAGTACCCTGTCGCCGAGAAGCAGATTGATGAGATGACGCTGAAAGTACAATAACGGCGGCGGAGGCAATAACTTTTGCCCATGTTAGGCTCTTTGTTTGCCCGCCCGGACCAGGGGGTGTTTGTCCCATAATTTTGTAGCATGCTGGATGATGTGATTCATTTTGGACAGGGCTTTGCCTCTGCATTTTTGGTGATCTGAGCATGCCCAGGGACTTAGATTTAGTGATCTGAGCATGCCCAGGGACTTAGACTTAGCCTCTGCAGAGGCGCATTGCGGGTGGTATTAACCCTTTATCGGCTGCTAGCGGGGGTTAATACAGCACCGCTAGCGACCGATTCCCGTGGCAATTCCGGCGGTATAGCGCTGCTATTTTTAGCAGTGCTATACCGCCACCGCGGCTCCCGCCCCAGTGTTAAAGGGGCCTTAGTTTTGTGTGTTTCATGGGCTGTGCATGTGTTTTCAATTGCCTCATTAGCACACAAGCCTATGTTATATAAAGCTTGCATAGCAGCTGTTGGCCTGAAAAGAGGACAGATTGTGTGTGGGGTCGGCTGGCAAGATTAAAATGTGTGTCCTTATTGAATGTCTTTGCAAAACAGATATGTTTTTTGATCAAGGGTTTTTTGGCTGTTTTATTTATTTATTTTGGGTAAGGGCTATCTTCGCCTGAAATATTTGTGAGGTTGTCAATGTATGTTTTTTTTTTTTAGGGTGTCTACTTTGATGTATTTGTCTGTGCTGCATTATTTTGCTAAATATTTCTCAAGATGTTGTGACTAATGTTTCAATCCCTAATAGATGTCTGGGTCTATTTATCCTGTTTCCAAAGCATAAACCATATTCTGTTTACTGTCTCACCTAAACCAATGTTTATTTGTATTTTTTATATTTATTAATTTATTTTGTTTGTTTTTGCTTTCCTTGTTTTGTTGACCAATAAATTACTTTCAAATTTTGAAGTTTGTTTTTTGTTGCTTTTTCATGCTACAGATTTTGACAGCTGCAGCTGAAATAAGCCTGATTGGCCTAACAAAACAGGTGTGATTTTTGTCTCGAAGCTCTTTTTCTGGTGCCTTCATGCATGAAATGTTTGCTGCCATGTAGTCACCAGGAAAGGAAAAATACAGAGCGGTAAGTATTAATTGTTTCCTTTTTACTGCAGTGGTTCTCAGCCTCAGGGCCAGATTCTCAAATATTTTCGGCGGCGTAGCATAAGCCAGTTACACTACGCCGCCGCTGCGTACTGGAGCAAGTGCTTTATTCTCTAAGCACTTGCTCCGTAAGTTTCGCCTGGTCGCTCCGTAGGTTTCGCCTGCGTCGCGCATCGCGCAGCGTAAACCCGCGCAATTCAAATGGGGCGGCTTGTATTTAAATTAAGCGCGCCCCCGCGTCGAACGAACTGCGCATGCGCCGGCCGGGGAAAAAGCCCAGTGCGCATGCTCCAGCTCACGTCGGAAAGCGTTGTTGAAACCGACGTCAAAACGACGTGAGCGTCATTTACGCAAGTCCCTATTCGCGAACGAGTTAGTAAAACGACTTAAGCGACGGAAAAAGCCGACGCTGACCCGACGCCATACTTAACATGGCGTCCGACGGGACACGACGGCATCCGACGGGACCTCGTAAGGTTACTCCACATAGAAGCTGGGGTAACCTTACGAGTTTGTAAACGACGTACGCGACGACGGGGCGGCGTAAAAGCGATCGAGAATCGGCGTACTACTTCATTTGCATATGCAAATGAAAAAACAACGTAAAAGCCACCTAGTGGCCGGAGTTGTCATTACATCTACGATCCGAAAGTGTAATTGTATTACACTTGTCGGATGTAGAAGCGTATCTATGCAAAAGTGATGCTCAGCATCACTCGCATAGATACGAGTCAAAAAAAAAGGCGATACGATGGGGTATCTGAGATACTCCGTCGTAACGCCTCTGAGAATCTGGCCCTCAGTCTTTAAGTACCCCCGACAGGACATGTTTTGTGAATTAATCTTATCAAGAATTGCTGTCCAGACTGTCTTTTAAAGCACATGTGCAAGATGAAGGAAAACCTGCAAACATGTCCTGTTGGGGGGGGGGGGGGTGTATTGGTGGACAGGGTTGAAGTGCTGATATACAGTACTGTGCTTAAATCTAGCGCAAGGCAATCCTATTCTAATTGTGGGTGTTTGAGGGAAGCCAAGTGAGTGTTAGAACCCCTGCTTGTGTTTTTTGGGTTGGGCTTTGTAAACCCCTTTCTTAAGTGAGGTTAAAACCCTACCAATGTCTTTTCTTGGGGACACACAGGTCAATCTAACTAGTGTCCCCATTAATCAAATTGCACTCCAGCACTGCTGTGTACACCCCAAATTATTAGTTTTGGGTATAGTAAAGGCAAAGCCACTCTGCAGTACAAGCGTAGTAGCTGAAAATCTGAGGGGAAGCACTGATAATTTTAACATCTAATCCTGTAGAAGCAACGTTTTTTTATTTATTATTTTGTTCTTTTCTTCCTTGCTTGTCCACTTGTAGTGCAAAGTGGATTTGCCTTTAGTAAATGGACCCCAAAGTCCAAGATCCCTAATAATTTGGGGTGTACACAGCAAAATGCTAGAGTGCAATTTACATAATGGGAAACTATTTATATTGATCAGTGTGTCCCCAAGAAAAGACATTAGTAAGGTTTTACACTCACTTCCTGTTTGGCTATGTGACAGGAAGTGAATGAATTTGAAGTAGAAAGTGACGAAATTTGTGAGGTGTCTTCACCCTATCGGGGTGCAGACATCCCCAAAAAATGAGCAGATGATACTTATTTGCAAATTAAGAAAATTGTTTATTTAACATTGGGTGGCGTTTGTGGGGGTCCTTAACACACATTCATACATATTAGCAACGCTGTATCCTGGCCTATTGGCATGGTTATATTTTCTTAGTCATCTTAATACAATTATCAGAAATCTGTGCTTAAAGTACTATAGTACTAAGAACTATAATCAACACTTTTTGTTCCTTTCATTTTGGATAGAGTGAGGGAGGGAGGTTTATAGCCACTGTCAGTTTATTTTGTAGCATCCCTGTCCAATTGTGGAGATTTGCCTTCACTTCCTGCCCCATAGCTAAACAGGAAATGAGAGAAAAACTATGCAAATTAAGGGAATCCAATGCCCCCCCTCCCACCCAGAACTAGTGTGTGTCCCTCCCTAAAAATTTCTGGGCGGGTCATAAAAAAACAGGGTGTGACCTTGACAAGAAGGGGTGGGTAATTTTTCTATTAGGAGGTGCAGAAGTTTAGTCAGCACAAAACCTAAATATACTACTGCATAATGTCTTCTTTCCACGCTTCTTCTTCCTTCTTTTCTACTTTCATTCTGGTTTCTTCCTCCATCTTTTTCTACCTCTGCTTCTTTATTGGGTCTTCTCGTCCGCATCTTGCACCGGCTTCTTCCTCCATCTTCTTCTCCTTCCTTCGGTCTTCTCGTCCGCATCTTGCACCGGCTTCTTCCTCCATCTTCTTCTCCTTCCTTCGGTCTTCTCGTCCGCATCTTGCTTCTTCTTCCCTGGACGATGTGCTTCCAATTGAAGTCCCCGCTGTGTGACACTCCTGTGACCCCGCCTCCCTGTGACGCCACAGGGAAAGTCATAAGAATGTCCCCATGTGGTACATGTGCGTCAGAGGGGGGCGGGATCACAGGACAGTGGGAACTTCAATTGGAAGCGCATCATCCGAGGAAGAAGAAGCCATGTAAGATGCAGACGATCCGCTTGCAATTGAAGTTCTCACTGTGTGACGCTCCTGTGACCCCACCCCCCTCTGACGCACATGGGGACTTTCCCCGTGGTGTCACAGGGAGGCGGGGTCACAGGAGCGTCACACAGCGGGAACTTCAATTGAAAGCACATCGTCAGGGGAAGAAGAAGCAAGTTGCGGACAAGAAGACCGAAGGAAGGAGAAGAAGATGGAGGAAGAAGCCGATGCAAGATGCGGACGAGAAGACCGAAGGAAGGAGAAGAAGATGGAGGAAGAAGCCGGTGCAAGATGTGGACAAGAAGACCCAAGAAAGAAGCAGAGGAAGAAGAAGGAGATGGAGGAAGAAACCCTGAATGAAAGCAGAAAAGAAGAAGATGGAATAAGAAGAAGAAACGTGGAAAGAAGATATTAATAAAGGAATTGTCAAAAACCGGCTATTGTCTTTTTTTTACATTTTTGACAAATTTTTTGGTGAAATGGTAGAGGTACCATTACCATTTCACACAGGGGGGGGGGGGGGATCTGGGTGTCTTCCAGATCCCGATAAGCTCCCCCACCTGCAGACCCCCCAGAACGACCAGCCAGGGTTGTGGGGATGAGGCCCTTCTCCTCATTAACATGGGGACAAGGTGCTTTGAGGGGACCCCAAAGCACCCTCCCCATGTTGAAGGCATGTGGCCTGGTACGGTTCAGGAGGGGGGCCACACTCTGTCCAACCTCTTTTATGCGGCCGTCCAGGTTACATGCTCGGATAAGTGGTCTGGTGTGGATTTTTGGGGGAACTTAAAATCCATACCAGATCTGAAGGGCCTGGTAATGGAATTTGGGGGGACCACACGCCTGTCTGTGTACCTGCGGTCACATTGTTACCGTCCACCACCAGTCTGCCTCTGATGTACCGATCCGCCTGCGCTACAGCCAGCCAGCTCTGCCTCTGAGCCTCTGCCTTTCTGCCCAGTGCTGCCTGTGCCCATACTTCGCATGTCCCCCCCCCTCCATCATGGAGGCTGCTCTCTCTCTCTCTCTCTCTCTCTCTCCTGTTTTTTTCCAGCGCAAAATTTACAGTACCCTGTCGCCGAGAACCAGATTGATGAGATCACGCTGAAAGTACAATAACGGCGGCAGGTACTGTTTGTCGCTTAGGTGGGACCTGGGTCCCCATACCCATTTTAAGGCCAATTACTAGAAGATAAGCCAGCCAAATGGGGTCTAGCAAAATGAACATGTCAATTCCCATAGACTGCTATGGTATTTATGGTATCACTTTTGCCCATGTTAGGCTCTTTGTTTGCCCACCCGGACCAGGGGGTGTTTGTCCCATAATTTTGTAGCATGCTGGATGATGCGATTCATTTTGGACAGGGCTTTGCCTCTGCATTTTTGGTGATCTGAGCATGCCCAGGGACTTAGACTTAGGCTCTGCAGAGGCGCATTGCGGGTGATATTAACCCTTTATCGGCTGATAGCGGGGGTTAATACAGCACCGCTAGCGGCCGATTCCCGTGGCAATTCCGGCGGTATAGCGCTGCTATTTTTAGCAGTGCTATACCGCCACCGCGGCTCCCGCCCCAGTGTTAAAGGGGCCTTAGTTTTGTGTGTTTCATGGGCTGTGCATGTGTTTTCAATTGCCTCATTAGCACACAAGCCTATGTTATATAAAGCTTGCATAGCAGCGGTTACTTGGCCTGAAAAGAGGACAGATTGTGTGTTGTGGGTGTCGGCTGGCAAGATTAAAATGTGTGTCCTTAGAATTGAATGTCTTTGGCAAAACAGATATTTTTTTGATCAAGGGTTTTTTGCTGGTTTATTTATTTATTTTGGTAAGGGCTATCTGTCGCCTATATGAAATATTTGTGAGGTTGTCAATGTATGTTTTTTTTTTTAGGGTGTCTACTTTGATGTATTTGTCTGTGCTGCATTATTTTGCGAAATATTTCTCAAGATGTTGTGACTAATGTTTCAATCCCTAATAGATGTCTGGGTCTATTTATCATGTTTTCCCATAAGCATAAAACCATATTCTGTTTTGTCTCACCTAAACCAATTTTTATTTGTATCTTTTTTATTTATTAATTTATTTTGTTTGTTTTTGCTTTCCTTGTTTTGTTGACCAATAAATTACTTTCAAATTTTGAAGTTTGTTTTTTGTTGCTTTTTCATGCTACAGATTTTGACAGCTGCAGCTGAAATAGGCCTGATTGGCCTAACAAAACAGGTGTGATTTTTGTCTCGAAGCTCTTTTTCTGGTGCCTTCATGCATGAAATGTTTGCTGCCATGTCACCAGGAAAGGAAAAATACAGAGCGGTAAGTATTAATTGTTTCCTTTTTACTGCAGTGGTTCTCAGCCTCAGTCTTTAAGTACCCCTGACAGGACATGTTTTGTGAATTTATCTTATCAAGAATTGCTGTCCAGACTGTCTTTTAAAGCACATGTGCAAGATGAAGGAAAACCTGCAAACATGTCCTGTTGGGGGGGGGGGGGTGTATTGGTGGACAGGGGTTGAAGTGCTGATATACAGTACTGAGTGCTTAAAAATCTAGCGCAAGGCAATTTCCTATTCTAATTGGGTGGTGTTTGAGGGAAAAGCCAAGTGATGTTAGAAAACCCCCTGCTTGGTGTTTTTTTTTTT